>WWNC01000001.1:2522500-2597500 GCA_011125475.1 Melanerpes aurifrons
CACTGGAAAAAAAAAAAAAGAAAAAAAGAAAAGAAAAAAAAAAAGTCATGCTTTTTCAAGTGCAGAGTTTCTGAGTAATAGGTACCCAGGCTCCTTGGGTTCGAGCTTTTTCCCTTCGGTGTGTTGGCAACTGGGCTCTGTGGAACAGCACACAAATAACTAAGCAGATACCATCCATTGTGGCCATGACAGTGAGCTCTAAAGGTAATTACATGGCACACAAAATGCTACCGGTTACTCTAGGAAGAATTGCTGCTAGCATCCAGCCCTGACTCAGCTCTGCTTCCACACAGAATCACAGAACGGTCCGGGCTGGAAATGACCTCCAAAGGTCATCCAGTCCAATCCCCCATGCAGTCAGCAGGGAAATTCTCCACTAGATCAGCTTGCACAGAGCCCTCTCCAGCCTCACCTTGAATTTCTCCAGGGATGGGGCCCCAATGACCTCCTTGGGCAACCTGTTCCAGTGCTCCAGCACCCTCACAGTAAAGAACCTGTTCCTAACATCCAATCTCAATCTGCTCTTCTCTAGTTTGAAGCCATTGACCCTTGTCCTATCACTGCAGGCCTTTGTGAACAGTCTCTCTCCATCCTTCTTGTAGCCCCCTTCAGGTACTGGCAGGCCCCAGCCCTCTACCCTCCTTCTCCCAGCATCTCAAGGATATGCAGATCTCCCTGGGACTTTGAAACCTGATCTTTATTAACCATAGTTCAGGATTTTAAACTGAGGAGGTGTTACTCAGTAGGAATTCAGCAACTATGACATCTGGAGCTTTGTTATTTTATACTCTTCCAGAAAATGGAGCCTAAAAGGATTCAAAGGCTTCTACATTACATTCTGAACAGCCCAGCACCTTTGTTCTAAGAATAAATACACAAGTTAAAAATAAATAATGAAGTGGGCTCAAACCAGAGGCTTACGTTGCTTTTGAGGATATCCACATATGATCAGCTGTTGAAAGAGCTGCAGTTCAGCTGTGCTGAGCTGAGATTTAGTGACAGGGGCACACAGGGCTCAGGCTCAAAGGCAGAACCTCAGTCTTTTCCTTCGTGAGCACAAAATGGGTACGGAGACATCAGCCTGCAGGACACCGAGAGACAACCCAGGGTCCCGAAACGCCTTGAACGCTTTCCAGCAGCGGGGAAGACTCGGTGGGGCCAAGCTTCAGGCCAAGATTCCATGAAGAAGAAGGCTAAGAACAAATGTAGGCTCATTTTGCCTTGGCAAAGCACATCACTCTTTTTTTTTTGCTTACCTGTGATTGCTGAAGATAACAAACTGTACGTGCGCACTTCAAATTAAGCAAGAGATTTATTGGTTTGTTGAAAGGAATCCATGATGCTGCTGGGGAGAAAGTAGCCTGGCCTGCTGTGGCCAGGAGAGGTTGTTTTGATAGGAGGCTGCTTGACAAGGTACAACGCAGGGAAAACTCTTTTTGTTGGGTTTTTTTTTGTTGAAGAAGATTTCCTCATCCTCACTTCCCACTCCATATCCTCCCACCATCCTAAATTACCCTTTTTACATCTTAATTGATGGAAAGACAAAGAAACCACTGTGACTGAGCAGAGCTGCAGAGTGGAGCGAAAAAAATCGCAAAGGGCAAGGCTGATAAAAAAGCAACACTGGGTCCAGCCTGAGCATTTTGAGGCAGAGAAGAGAAAAAAAACCAAAAACAGAAGAAAGCTAAAAATGTACATTGCCAGTGAAGGACAAAGAGTATTATCAGCATTGTTGCTGCAGTCTGCTGAAGCATTTGCATCAGACAAAAGATGCAAGAACTGGCAAGTAGAATTAATGGAAAAGGAAGGATAAAAACCTCAGCAAAAATGTGAACCATTATTGGGGGGTTTCATCATGATTTTAAACAGCACAGCACAGACGTTAGGGTTCTGAGAGTCAGCCCCTTGGACACAGCTTTCTCTTTCTTGTGTTTTTTTGTTTGGTTGATTTTGTTTTAATGAAGCTCAAGCATATGGTTCAAAGCCTTTCCTAAATAAAAGCATGGTGAGACCTCACCTGGAGTGCTGAGTCCGGGTGTGGAGCCCTCAGTATAGGAAGGACAAGGATCTGATGGAGAGGGTCCAGAGGAGGCCATGAAAACAATCAGGGGATTGGAGCTACAAGGACAGGCTGAGGGAGCTGGGGGTGTTCAGCCTGGAGAAAAGAAAGCTAGAGGGAAACCTAATAGAGGCCTGCCAGTACTTGAAGAGGGCTACAAGAAGGATGGAGAGAAACTGTTTGCAAAAGCCTGCAGGGACAGGACGAGGGGCAATGGCTTCAACTAGATAAGAGCAGATTTAGACTGGATGTTAGGAACAAGTTCTTTGCCACGAGGCTGCTGGAGCACTGGAACAGGTTGCCCAGGAGGTGGTTGGGGCCTCAACCCTGGAGATCTTCAAGGTGAGGCTGGAAAGGGCTCTGAGCAAGCTGATCTAGTTGGTGATGTCCCTGCTGACTGCAGAGGTGGTTGGACAAGATGAGCTTTGGAGGTCCCTTCCAGCCCAGACTGTTCTGTGATTCTGTGTGGAAGCAGAGCTGAGTCAGGGCTGGATGCAAACAGCAATTCTTCCTAGAGTAACCAGTTGCATTTTGTGTGCCATGCAGTTACCTTTAGAGCTCACTGTTACACCCATGATGGATAGTATCTGCTTAGTTATTTCCAGATATGGGTCCAGGTTCAGCCATCTGTATGTGTGACTACTTGAAAATAGGGTTTGCACCTATGGCAGAGAGGGAGTGCTTAACCTGCTTGAAGTTGGCAGCATGCTCAAGCACCCTGTTAGACTGTGGTAAGGGAGAGAAGGTTAAACCTCTTAAAGGAGATAGAAAATAGTTGTGAAAGGTTTAGGCATCTTTTCCAGATTGCTGGCACACTGTTAATGCTGCTCACCACTATTAATGGTGTGTAGAACCTTCAGTGCAAAGTTCTGCTCTTTGAAGCTGAGGGGGAGTAGGTTTAGATTGGGTCTTAGGAAGAAGTTCCTCAGTATGAGGGTGGTGAGGCACTGGAATTGCCCAGGGAGCTTGTGGATGCCTCCTCCCTGGAGATATTCAAGGCCAAATTGGATGCAGCCTTGGGCGACCTGGTCTAGTTGAGAGGCGTCCCTGGTCATGGCAGTGGGGCTGGAGTAGATCACCTCTAAGGTCCCTTCCAACCTAAGCCATTCCATGATTCTGTGCTTCACACATCCTATATGATTGTGAAATTCAGACTTTAGCATTTCCAGGTCCTGGAAACATTTTGAAAAGAGTAAGTAGTGTAAAAGAAAAGGGATAGGATTGCTTTTTACTGATTTTTTTCAGAGGGAGATATGGCACAGGCAGATAGTAGGTAAAAAGCTCTACACTCGAGGTTTATTGGGAACTAAACCCTAAGCTGGGGGGGGAAGCTTCATTAAAAAAACCAACTCATTACTCACTGATAACTGGTTTTTAAGAAATAAATTGAGAATATGTCTGGGTTTAGCAAATGAACATCTTGAAAGGGATAACTCTTTTGGAGGCAGAGAATATTAACTTACAGAGGTCTGTTGTAAGGATTAAAGGCTGTTGTCCTGTTCCTATAGGAAGTAATGAGAAACTGAGGAAAACTTTAGAAGTACACATTAGAAAGTTTAATTTTATTCCTAAATTCACCTTATTTGACATTGAGGAAGCTGAGTTATCTTTTTCTGCCTCTCTTTTTCCTTGTATTTCTGTAAAGTGATGATCTGCATAACCTTTTAGGCTCTATCCAGGTTAAGCTTTTAAATGATTTTTAATTCCTCTTTTTTCCTACCATTATTCAGTCAGGCCAGATAGATGACAAATTATAGAATCATAGAATTGTCAGGGTTGGAAGGGACCTCAAGGATTAGCCAGTTCCAAACCCCCTGCCATGGGCAGGGACACCTCACACTACAGCAGGTTGCCCAGAACCACATCCAGCTTGGCTGCAAAAACCACCAGGGATGAGGCTTCCACCACCTCCCTGGGCAACCTGTGCCAGTCTCTCTCATGGGGAAGAACTTCTTCCTAATATACAATCTGAATCTACCCATTTCCATTTTTTGCTCCATTCCCCCCAGTCCTATCACTCAGAAGTCCCTTCCCAGCTTTCCTGTAGCCCCCTTCAGATCCTGGAAGGCCACAATTAGGTCTCCTCAGAGCCTTCTCTTCTCCAGACTGAACAGCCCCAACTCCCTCAGTCTGTCCTCATAGCAGAGCAGCTCCAGCCCTCTGCTCCTCCTCCTGGCCCTTCTCTGGACACCTTCCAGCACCTCCAGATCATTCCTGTCATAGGGGCTTCAGAACTGGACCCAGTGCTCCAGGTATGGTCTCAGCAGAGAGGAGTAGAGGGGGAGAATCCCCTCCCTCAACCTGCTGGCTGTGCACATAAAGAAGGTGCTCATGACTTTCTTGGTCTTACACTGCCATTTGGACAGCATTCAAGTTTAGTTGAATGCTAAAACCTTAGGAGGATTACCCAAATGGTAGCTGTAGATCAGCAGTTTCCAACCTGCACTCTGCCATCTGGGAGTCTCCAGATTATTCCTGAGTGCTTCGTAAAAGCAGACTAAACTCCCAGCCTGCATCACTTCCTTATATTCCCTGGGCAAGTTCAATGGAAATAGTTTTACCACTTGGAAAATCAGAAAGGTTGCAACCCCCCTTTTTTTTTTATTTTACAAAACAAAGAGATTTCTTCATCACTTGCTTAGGATATTACTGAATTTTCCCAAAAAAACCATCAGATAACTTACAGTAAGCAGCAGATGTTGATTTTTTTCTGGATATCTCCTGACTGGAAAACATGAGAAGTTTTTTTTTTTCCTCCTCCCCCGAATATTTTCACTGAATTTTCCATAAAATTCCTTGAGATTTTCATTGTTACAGGGAAAGATTTTTCAGTGCACAGAAAACAGGCCTTGGACAGGGCCTTGCATCGAGCAAAACCACAAGAGATAACTAAAAAGCAAGCCTCATGTCAGTAGATGAAAGTGTGCCTGGCAGAAAGGGATGAAAATGTGGCACAAGCTAGAACACAGGAGGGTCCACCTCAACGTGAGGAGGAACTTCTTTACTGTGAAGGTGATGGAGCCCTGGAGCTGGCTGACCAGAGAGATTGTGAAGTCTCCTTCTCTAGAGGCTTTCCAAACCCACCTGGATGCATAGTGTGCATTTGCAGCCCGCAAAGCCAATCAGAGCCTGGGCTGCAGCAAGAGAAGTGTGGCCAGCAGGTCAAGGGAGGTGATTCTCCCCCTCTACTCAGCTCTGGGGAGACCCCACCTGGAGTACTGCCTCCAGTTCTGGAGCCCCTATTACAAGAGGGATGTAGAGGTGCTGGAACGTGTCCAGAGAAGGGCCAGGAGGATGCGCAGAGGGCTGGAGCTGCTCTGCTATGAGGACAGACTGAAGGAGTTGGGGCTGTTCAGTCTGGAGAAGAGAAGGCTCCAAGGTGACCTAATTGTGGCCTTCCAGTATCTGAAGGGGGCCTGCAGGAAGGCTGGGGAGGGACTTCTCAGGATCTCAGGCAGTGATAGGACTAGGGGGAATGGAATGAAGCTGGAGGTGGGGAGATTCAGGCTGGAGGTGAGGAGGAAGTTCTTCCCCATGAGAGTGGTGAAGCCCTGGAATGGGTTGTGCAGGGAGGTGGTTGGGGCACCGTTCCTGGAGGTGTTTAAGCCCAGGCTGGATGAGGCTGTGGCCAGGGTGATCTAGTGTGGGGTGTCGTTGCCCATGGCAGGGGGGTTGGAACTAGGTGATCCTTGTGGTCCCTTCCAACCCTGACTGATAGGATGATACTATGAGACTATGATTCCTGTGTGACCTGCCCTGGGTGATCCTGCTTTGGCGGGGGGGGGTTGGACTCAATGACCTCTAGAGGTCCCTTTCAACTCCCTAACATTCTGTGAGTCTGTGATAAGGAAAACTAAAAGCTCCCAAACTGAAAATGGAAGACATTATCTATCAGTGATGGAGATTTTCCCAAACAACCTTACTCCTCATGTTTAACATATAAATGTGTATATATATATATATATATATATAAAATAAATATATATATATATATATATAAATATATATGTGTTTCAGGAGGAAGGCCCAACAATAGCTAGATCCATCACCAAGGCCCAGAATTAAATCTTGAGACAGGGTGGAGGCCTGTTGATTTTGGGGGAAAAGTGCCAGAGCCTAACCCAAACCCCAGACTCCAGCCCTTGGGCACAATCTTAATGAGATGCTGTTTTTCCCCCCCACCCCCTTTTTATTTCTTCTTCTTTTTTTTTCTTTTTTAGGGGGTAGACTTTCAATTGCAGCAACTACTTTTTTAATGCTATTTTTTTAATTAGGTGTCTGCCCAGGCTGTGTAAACGCTGCAGGGTTTAGCTTATGAAAGGTTCATGAACCGAACCACGAGGTTTGCTTCACAGCAATTCCATCTCGACTTCTACGTAGGTGTCATTCTTTGATGAAAGATAAGCTTGTAAGGAGAACATCCTGCTGGCTTTCCTGGAGGGGGATGTGTCCTCCCCACTTTCATCCAGCCTAAGGAACCCTTCCCCTGCTGGGGAAGCGAAGCTGACCTGTAACTCGCGTGAGAAATCTCAGCTGCTCTTGCAACACCAGGTGATGTTTGCAGTAGATACCACAGAGGTCTAGCAGACAGCAGAAACCTGCAGGTACCACATGCCACACTGGGATTGCAAAGAGCACTGTAACAGAGTGAGAAGTGATCTGGGAGTCGCTGCATTTTCTCTTGTATCTCAGCTTGTGTACTCTCTGGGTGAAAATCCAGAAAGGACAGGTTCATTCTCGCTGGCACAGGCAGAAAATGTTAAGTGCCTTTGAGATGAAACTGCTGGTTTCAGTGAGGGCTCCTGCCTCAGGGGCTCAACAGACACCTCTGTGGGGTGAGAGGTCAGAAGGACTCATTGAAAGAAGAAGAGGCTGTAAACTCAGGTAGAAAAGGAAACTCGGGGCCTGGATATAGTCTCCATCTACCTCTGTTGCCCACAGAAAAGCTGATTGCTGCCCTGACTGTGGTGGGTTCAGCCTCCATCTACCTCTGCTGCCCATAGAAAAGCTGATTGCTGCCCTGACTGTGGTGGGTTCAGCCTCCATCTACCTCTGTTGCCCACAGAAAAGCTGATTGCTGCCCTGACTGTGGTGGGTTCAGCCTCCATCCACCTCTGTTGCCCATAGAAAAGCTGATTGCTGCCCTGACTGTGGTGGGTTCAGCCTCCATCTACCTCTGTTGCCCACAGAAAAGCTGATTGCTGCCCTGACTGTGGTGGGTTCAGCCTCCATCCACCTCTGTTGCCCATAGAAAAGCTGACTGATGACCTAACTGTGGTGGGTTCAGCCTCCATCTACCTCTGTTGCCCATAGGAAAGCTGATTGCTGCCCTGACTGTGGTGGGTTCAGCCTCCATCTACCTCTGTTGCCCACAGAAAAGCTGACTGCTGCCCTAACTGTGGCTCCTAAGGATACTGACCTTCCATATATATATATATATATATATATTTATTTTAACAATGCAAATGATGGATACTGAAATTTTCCATATATATTTTTAAGAGTGGAAAAGATGAGCAAATCCTTGTTAAAAAGCAGTGGCCCAAGACCTTGGAAGCACACTGCAAATCTAGGAAATCTAGGAAATCAAGAGTAAACTGGGAATTGGGTAAAATAATTCTGCCTGAAACAGTAGTAAACATATGGAATAATTGGCCAGCCAAGCAAGTAATCTAAATGAGTTTAAGAGACAGCTGGACGTTTTTATCTCAGGAGAGAAAGGGCTGAAGGATACAGTGATAAACCAGGGAGGTGAGGATGAAATACACTGAAAGAAAAGGCTTGATGAACCCAAAAGCCATTCTCTAGTCAGCAATTTCTTATGTTTATAAATGCAATCTGAATGGCTGCTGTGTGGATGTGCTATTCCTACACGGTGTCACCATGTCTAAAGAAGAAACATTTTGTTTCAGGAGATGGATTTCACTGATGCAGCCTCCACTGCCAGTAATAGATTTTTCCTGGATCCACCCACTAAACACAAGCTCTCCAAAAAAATAAAAACAACCCCAAAGTGAATTATTTACACTGTGCTTCATTGCTTCAACTTTCAAATTGCTTCGTGTAGTAATACCTTGCAATCCTTTTCTTAGCAAATCTGTGGCTAGAGGAAGTGTGAGCTGCAGATTTCCACTCCAGTGGAAATGTCTTTTGTTACTGTTTTGCCTCCCAACCACAACATTTTGGATCAGCCATGGTGGAAATATCATTGGTACCAATATTAATCCATTAGCCTTTGTCAAGCCAAATTCATCCCAAGCAGGGTCTCTAGGTAGTTGTGTCTAGCTAGATTTGATGCAGATCAGAGGTTTTTCTCTCCCAGGCACTGCAGTCACATTTCTTGCAGACACAAAAGAGAGAGAAAAGCATAAAACATAGGGGGTGGTGGTGGTGGAATGGAAACAGCATTCAATTTGCAACACCAACTTTTGTAGCCAGGCTCAAGAGCCAATTTCAATGCAAGTCCTATGTGTGGTTGCCTAACCCTCCAACCGCTCCACATATCAGGTGTTTGGATGTGTAATTGGCAAGTTTTATGACTGTAATTAATTGTGCTTTTAACTGATTGCAGATGCAAAATTGCACCTCTAGGAAAGGAGGCCAGATTGAGGCCCTTTCAAAAATCATGTTCTTCAGGTTGAACCAGAAAAGATTGTACAGTAAGTTGACTGAATTTCACAAAAGACTTGATTTTCCACTCCCTTGCAGTTTTGCTTTGGCTGGTGAAGCATCACTCACTGGCTTTAGTGCAGTTTTCCTGATTAACACTGGTGCAACCAAACAAAGGGAAAAAACCCAGCAACAAGTCTCTCTGTGTCTGGAATTAGGGGGGTAGGAGGATGTACAGTGCAGAGTGTGCAGCTGCACCACTTGCATTTGGAAAGAGAGCAGCATTGTCACCTTCCTCTGTTTAGAAGTGCTGGGACTGGTTGGTGGAATAGAATAGAATAGAATAGACCAGACCAGACCAGACCAGACCAGGTTGGAAGAGACCTTCAAGATCATCGTGTCCAACCTATCATCCAACACCACCCAAGCCCACTCTGACACCAGAGCTGTGGTTTCTGTAGCACCACAGCCATTCCACTTCTGTATCCCACTGTGTCAGATGGGTATGTCTGGAAAGAGTAACCCTTGCTCACAGTAAAGCTCTTTCAAGGAATCCAGATTTGGTTCAATGCTGTGCAAATAACTCAGTGGGCAGTGTCTTAAAAATAAACAAAACAGGGGCAAAAGGGGAAAGTAAAGGAAAATAAGGGAGTCTGGAGCCCTCAGTATAGGAAGGACATGGACTTCATGGAGTGGGTCCAGAGGAGGGCTATGAAAATGATCAGGGAGTTGGAGTACCTCTGCTACAAGGACAGACTGAGTGAGCTGGGGGTGTTCAGCCTGGAGAAGAGAAGGTTCTGGGGACTCCTAATAGTGACCTTTCTGTGCCTGAAGGGGGCTACTAGAAGGGGAGAGAGAGACTGTTTACAAAGGTCTTCAATGTGAGGGCAAGGGGTAATGGCTTCAAGCTAGAGAAGAGGAGATTTAAATGGGATGTTAGGAACAAGTTCTTTACCATGAGGGTGGTGGAACACTGGAACAGGTTGCCGAGGGAGGTAGTTGGGACCCCATCCATGGAGACATTCAAAGTGAGGCTCTGGGCAATCTGATCTAGTGGAGGATGTCCATGCTGACTGCAGAGGAGGTTGGACTAGATGAGCTTTGGAGGTCCCTTCCAGCCCAGCCCATTCTATGATTCTATGATTGTCATCTCCAAGTGAAGATTCAATAGAAACCTTTCTTATATTCAACTGTATTCTCTCCTTTATGCCTCAGCATTTTACCCTGTGAAGGAGTCTGAAATAAGGATTTCCACTACATTATCATAAGATACATATTGCTTCAAAGTGTTGTCACATCTGATTCATACTCTTGTTTGCATTTAATGAAGGATGATAAAGCAATGTACCAAATTTATGTAATTCAAATAAACTCACACAAAAATAAGCAGGTAGCTATATTGGGGGGATGGGGGCGTGGAGAAGGGAGAGAAATATGCCCACCCCAAACATATCACAGGATCATACAGGGTCAAAGGATGTCAGGACTTGGAAGGAACCCAGAGAGATCATTGAGACCAACCCCCCTGCCAGAACAGGACCATACAGTCTAGCTCAGGTCACACAGGAACACATCCAGACAGGCCTTGAAAGTCTCCAGAGCAAGAGACTCCACAGGCTCTCTGGGCAGCCTGTCCCAGTGCTCTGGGAGCCTTACAGTAAAGAAGTTCCCCCTTGTTTGAGGTGGAACCTCCTGTGCTGCAGCTTACATCCATTGCTCCTTGTCCTATCCCAGGAAGCAAGTGAGCAGAGCCTGGCCCCTCCCTCCTGGCCCCCAGCCCTCAGATATTTATAAACATTTATTAAATACCCTCTCAGTCTTCTCTTTTCCAGACTAAAAACCCCCAGGTCCCTCAGCCTGTCCTCACAGGCAGTGTTCCAGTCCCCTAACCATCCCTGCAGCCCTCCATATACGCTAAAGGTCCAGTTCAGCATCTCTGCTTACTGCAGAAGGGGTTGGACTGGATGACCTTTGGAGGTCCCTTCCAACCCAGACCATTCTGTGATTCTGCTTGTGTGAAACCACTGATTCTTTAATTGCCCTATTCAGACACACAACTAAGCTTTCCCATTCCTCTTGATAATTGGGATTTTCATTATCCTTCTCCCACCCATCAGGAGAGAGGATAATAAATCCCCCTGCCTACAAATCATGCACTGGGCACAGGCCCCTCTCTTTCTGCACCTCAGTGTGGAAGTATTTGTAATAGAGACCAGATTTGCTCAGTTCTCTTCTGTTTGGCAGGTTTATCCTTTCCTTGTGAAAACAAATCGACAGAAATCATTCTGTAATCAGGAAACGTATTGTTACCACAGTATATTTTTCCATTAGGCTCCATGTGCTGCAAACATCTTCTTCCCTCCACCCCATTAATCTCCTTTCCTCCACTGAGATCCATCTAAAAGGTTCCCTTTCTCTTGGGCTAGCACTGCAGGCAATGATTCACCGGAGACTCGTTCCCTAGTGACAGCACTGAATCTCGCTGGGCTTGCTTGAGAAGACATTTGCCATGCTTTCACTGCTCACCCCCCAAAAGACTTGGGGCAGAAAAGAAACTGTCTGAAAGCAGCTAATATTTTACTATTAGTATTAGAAAGTTGGTTCATGTTAGCCAAGACAGTGTCAAGCTGCAAGACAGAGAAAGGAGGGAGAGCTCCCGGGTACGACCATGGGGCCTTGTTGCTTCCTTGGTGTTCCTGGGGAGTTTTTCCTCAGAGATTTCCAAGGAAGAACTAGTTGAGGCAGCTCTTAGAAGACAGGGAATTGGTTTCTGATTGTGACATGGCCTGGCCACATGAATCTATTTGACTATTTAAGTCTCTAATACACAGTAAAAGGAATTTTCTTCCTCTCCTACACCTTTTGGTTTTGTTTTTTTTTACCTCCAAGGCATCTCCTCTGGCATTTTCCCTTGACAGTCCATGATGCCAGCCTGCAGCCCAAACAGGTCCCCCTGTGGATTGCAGAATATCCTCCTCATCAATGTTCTCCTCCTCAGGTCCCAGCCAGGGCCTGGATCCTTCCTCAAACAATTTCACAAAGGTTAAGCTTTTTTTCACTTCTCCCAAGGTGATAGACATTAACTGCTCTCCTTGGCTTATCCTTGAGGTTCAAATCCAGTAAGAATTAGTCAGTGCTCTGAGAGTTAATTCTTCTCTGATTCACTTCTCCCCTCTGCAGGAGAAAGGGCTTAGTAATACCTGACACCTCACCCTCGAGTGAAATTGTATTGTTAAGACAAATAGTTCACACTTCATAAATGAAAACATAATGTAGGGTTCTTAGATCTGCTTGCATTCTATTTTCTGCAGGTTCACACGGTTTGGAGGGCTTTGGAAATAGGGAAATGTCAGAATGAGAGAGTTCGCATGGCAGGAAGGGATTTCCTAGTCACAGTTCCCATTCTCTTGCAGCAGGAGATCTCACAGATCACCAGGGCAGAGAGGAATACATCTTCTTTTCGGTGGGGACAATTGCAGATTTCCTCCTTCGCAGAATAACCAACTAACTAAACAAATAAACAAATGAGTATACAGCAAGCTATCAGCAGGGAAATAGAGAAGGCACCGCTTTAAAATGTCTGTTTCAGAACACTTTTGCTGCCCTTGCTTCAAGTTCCATTTCCTGCTTCATTGTTTTATTGTGACTGCAGTAGAAAACATATTCCCTTCTTTGTATGTGACTCATAGTCGTTGTTGCTGACTATTCATTCAGTTCAGACTTGCTGCTGTGTCCCAGCCCTTGTCTGAGACCTGCTTTGTTCCAGCATTCGGTTGGGAACGTGAGCAGGTTTTATCCTTCTTCTTTTTTATACACCTCACAAGGTAAACAAGGGAGAGATATTGCATTTTCCATGTGTTTCCAGACATATCTTATCTCTGATATTAGTCACTCTGAGCTGATGTTTCAGCCTGTTTAAAGTTGACCTCTCGAGTTGTGAACTTCCTTGAAAAAATACTGATAAGGAAAAAAACTCGAGCGGTAATTAGCGAGGGAGTGGTGGTGCCAGGAGTTAACATTAGCCTTTTATCTCAATGGGGTGGAATGCAAATGTGGCAAAGGCTCCCAGGTGAAGAAATACATATATTGGTAAATCAGTGCGCTGGCTTCAGGACGGTACTGAGGAGAGGAAGTGGCCGGCAGCGCAGAAGGAGCATCATTCGAAAGTGCTTGCCGAAAGAGGCAGTTCCCCTCTCCAGCCAGTGAAGGGAGGGGTGCTGCTGAAGAGCAGCATCAGCCACCATGGCATTTCACCTTCTACTCAGCTCTGGGGAGGCCATACCTTGAGTATCGTGTCCAGTTTTGGGCACCTCAAGGCAAGAGAGATGTGGAGGTGCTGGAGCCAGGGCAGAGCAGGGCAAGGAAGCTGGGAAGGGCCTGGGGGATAAATCTGATGAAGAGCAACTGAAGGAGCTGGGGATGGTTAGTGTGGAGAAGAGGAGGCTGAGGGGAGACCTCATTGCTGTCCACAACCACCTGGAAGGAGGTTGTAGAGAGGTTGGAGCTGGTGTCTTCTCACAGGTAATTAGTGATAGAACAAGAGGGAATGGCCTCAAGATGCAGCTGGGTAGGTTTAGACTGGACATTAGAAAAAAAAAATTCCCATCAAGAGTGGTCAGGGATTGGAATGTGCTGCCCAGGGAGTCAGTGGAGTCCCCAAGCCTGACTGTGTTTCAAGGTGGTTTGGATGTGGTGCTTGGGGCTATGGTTTAGGGGTGAACTTTGTAGAGCAGGGTTCTGGGTTGGACTTGGTGATCCTGAGGCTCTTTTCCAAGCTGAATGTTTCTATGATTCTGTGATTTCCCAACTCTTCACCATGCTGAAACCCTACAAGCACTCCAGTCTATTGAGAGCAGCCCTCTGGAAAAGGGTTTGGGAATACTGCTGGGTGAAAAGCTGGATATGAGTTGGCAATGTGTTCTCACAGCCCGGAATGCTGACTCTATCCTGAGATGCATCAAAAGCAGCAGGGCTAGCGTGCCAAGGGAGGTGATTCTGCCACTCTACACCACTCTGGTGAGGTCCCCTTCAAGTGCTGAGTCCAGCTCTGGTATTCTCAGCATAGGAAAGACATGGACTTCTTAGTGAGGGTCTAGAAGAAGGCCACAAAAATTATTAGGCAGCTGGGGCACCTTCCCTGTGAGGACAGGCTGAGATAGTTGGAGCTGTTCAGCCTACAGGAGGCCCAGGGAGACCTTATGGAAGCCTTTCAGTACTTAAAGCAGGCCCACTTGAAAGATGGGGAGGGAATCTTTATCAGTGAGTATTGTGGTAGGATGAAGAGTAATGTTTTTAAACTGAAAAAAAAAAGATAGATTTAGGTTAGACATCATAGAGTGACAGAATTGTTAGGGTTGGAAGGGACCTCGAGGATCATCCAGTTCCAACCCCCCTGCCATGGGCAGGGACACCTCACACTGCAGCAGGTTGCTCACAGCCACATCCAGCCTGGCTGCAAACACCTCCAGGCAGGAGGCTTCCACCACCTCCCTGGGCAACCTGTGCCAGTCTCTCACCACCCTTATGGTGAAGAATCAGGGGAAAATTCTTCACTGTGAGCCTGGTGAGACAGTGGAACAGGCTGCCCAAAGAGATTTTGGATCCTCTGACCCTGGAAGAGTTCAAGGCCAGGCTGGGTAGGACTTTGAGCAATTTTATCTGGTGGAAGGTGTCCCTCTTCACACCAGGGGAGCTGGAGCCAGATGATCCCTTCCCATCCAAACCATTCTACGATTCTGTGATTCTAGGACTCAGTAGGTGGGATTGGTGCTGTGAAGGACCAAACACTGATGCAGTTCCACCTTCCCCTTTAAATACCAACTGGAAATTCAACCATGCAGGAGCAATTGTTTTCCAATGCTGTTTTGGTCTTGCCCAGGAGTTTGTTAATCATGAAAACAGAAGGTTAGGAATAGAGTGAAGAAATCTCTTCTTGATGAGGAGTTTATTCAGGCAGGGTTGGGTTGTTTTGGGTTTGCTTTGTTGTTTTTTCATGAATTTTTGGGTTACACAATGTGTGTAACAATGTTCATGTGAATACATCTGAGCCTGGAACTGCTTGTAAAATAAGTGCCCTGCATGCATCATCATTCACTCTTTCCATTGGTTACCTAAGCCATGTGGCCTGATTTCTGATCACTGTCTCCATCAAAGTAGCTGTACAGCTGTTTTATTAACAAAAGGAAGGCTGTTGTCAAGTTTCTGATCTCTCAGGGACAGCATGGGAGCAACTTACTGAATTAGAAAGAGACAAGTTGTCAAAAAACAGGGAGACACTGCCTTTTTTCTTTGGTTCCATCTCACATCAGCCCTGAAGTATCACTCTTAGAAAGCAGAGTAGAAAAATGTGACACAGAGTAAGATAAGGTTTTTAAAAGCCCAGCTCACCTGGAGAACAGTAACTCCGCAGGCAAGTGGACCTGTGTGAAGGAACAGCAGGACAATCAGAGTCATGGAATCATAGCATAGCTTAGGTTGTAAGGGACCTTAGAGATCATCTACTGCAACCTCCCCACTATGGGCAGGGATACTTCTCAACTACACTAGGTTGCCCAAGGCCTCATCCAATCTGGCCTTGAACACCTCCAGAGAGGAGGCAGCCACAGCCTCCCTGGGCAGCCTGTGCCAGAGTCTCAGCAGCCTCCTGCTGAAGAACTTCTTCCTCAGCTCCAGTCTAACCCTGCTCTGCCTCAACTTCAAGCAATTCCCTCTTGGCCTGTCTCTAGCCCCCCTGATGAAAAATCCCTCTGCAGCCTTCATGTAGGATCCCTTCATGTAATGTTAGGCAGCTCTAAGGTCCCCCCAGAGTTTCACCCTCTCCAGGCTGAATACCCCCACAGCTCCCTCAGCCTGTCCTCATAGCAGAGGTGTTTCAGGTTTTGGATCATCTTCGTGGCCTCCTCTGGACTTGTTCCAACAGCTCTGTGTTCTTTTCTGTGCAGAGTGAGCACTAAGCATCACAGTCAAATTCCTACCTGTCCCTCGAGGAGCTCAGCCCTCTAATTGCAAAGCCTATGTGGCTGTACATCCAACAGTGCCTTTTATTTTCTGTCTCATTTGACAGTTTTCTATTATGTGACAGATCCTCAGTGTTATTTTCACAAACACTGAGTAACTGTTATGGGGATATTTGCTCCTTCCTCACTGGGAAGGTTGCAATTAGAGACTCCTTAAGCCTCCACTCTGGCTGTGGGGAGAAAGGACAGCACAGGAAATTTGAGCTTCTTCCTTATTTTTAAAGCAGGTCAGAGGGGGTGCAGGTGGAGGAGAAGCTCAACAGGAGCCAGCAGTGAGCACTTGCAGCCCACAAAGCCAAGCAGAGCCTGGGCTGCAGCAAGAGAAGCAGAGCCAGCAGGTGAAGGGAGGGGATTCTCCCCCTCTGCTCCGCTCTGCTGAGACCACACCTGGAGCACTGTGTCCAGTTCTGGAGCCTCTATTACAGGAAGGATCTAGAGGTGCTGGAAGGTGTCCAGAGAAGGGCCATGAGGATGAGCAGAGGGCTGGAGCTCCTCTCCTATGAGGACAGACTGAGAGAGATGGGGCTGTTCAGTCTGGAGAAGAGAAGGCTCTGAGGAGACCTAATTGTGGCCTTCCAGTATCTGAAGGGGGATGGATGGATGGATGGATGGATGGATGGATAGATAGAGAGATACATACATAGATAAATAGACAAATAGATGATAGATAAATAGATAGGTGATAGATAGATAGATAGATAGATAGATAGATAGATAGATAGATAGATAAGAATCAGCTGAATATTGCTGATCAACATCACCAGTAATTCTGCTCCCTGACCTTGCTGTCACTCCCAAGGCTGGTGGACACTGGCTGCATCACAAAAATAATCTATTGTGATGCTGACCCTGTAGTGTCTTTTATATTTTTGGCATGAAAAGGAAACAAAATCCCTCCACAGGCTACACTGATAATGAATAGTGATTGGCTCCACTGGTAATTTTCTGTGATGAAGACATTAAAACAGTGTCAAGAAGCCAGGAACAAGTGATATGCAAAATAATGAACACTAAAGGGAACCTAGGAAGCTGCTAATTAAAATCCATCGGTGGATTATGTGACCCTGTGATTACAAAAGCTGGGGAGCACGTGGCTTGGTCTGCATCTTTTTGACCCAGTCACCTGATGGCACTCTGTCAGACTGCTGGCTCCTCACACTACACAAAACTCAGGTATGGTTTATGGGGTGGCCTCTTGACAGGAGCTGGAATCAGAAACGGCTTAGGCTGTGCCAGTGTTCGGCACTGTTTTCATTACCTGCTGATATAATGCAAGTATTACACTGAGCCAACTGAATTATCTGCACTTCCCTGAGATTCTCCCTCACTCCCTGTAGTCATTGTTCCACTCATAATAAAATTATCCTATCAATTTGCCACAAGAGGAAGGCTGGAGTTCGCTGGACTACAGCCACACGTGTTTGTGATGGAGTGATACCAATGAAAAACAAAACAACAACAACAACAACAAACAATAAAACAACAACAAAAAACCCAACCACAACAAAAAAACCACCAACAACAACAACAAAAAAGCAAACCAACAAAAAAAAAAAAAAGCCCACAAAAACCCACAAAACAAACCAAACACCAATAAACCCAAACCAAAACAACATCCAACGAGCCAAACTAGACTCTACTTTTAAACTGGTCATGATCCAACAAGCCAAACTAGACTCTACTTTTAAACTGGTCATGGAGAGCAGTGAGATTGGCTCACAGAGGAGGCCACCCCTGATTTCCAAGTAGTGGAAATTTCATTTTTCCTTTAATTAGTAAAACAGCATCTCCCTAGGAAAACAAAAATAATAACAAAACTAACAAAGGGAAGGAAAAAAGAAGCAGCGAGGTGCTAAATGATATCTCACCAAATGACACCTGGCCTCCCTTCTGACTGATTAGTTTGAGAGATTTGCTCTGTGAGGTGGAAGCAGCATTTTGCACTTCTTTCCCCCTGCTCCCCCTATAATTTTCTTTTCCCCCTCCCCCTTTCTTTCCAGCCTGAAAATGGTGTCTATGTAGACAGCAAAAAGGATGGACTTGATGATCTCTAAGGTCTTTTCCAACCTGGTTAATGCTATTCTCCTCTCCTCTCCTCTCCTCTCCTCTCCTCTCCTCTCCTCTCCCCTCCCCTCCCCTCCCCTCGAGTCTCCTCCAGTCTCCTCGAGTCTCCTCTATTCCCTGGTAGCTGAAGGGAAGCCTTCTCGGTGTTGCTGTAGCAGTGGTGCCACACAGAAGCCCTCAGTTTGGGAGTGGCCCAGGGGCACTCTTTGTATGAGCCTTTGATGCTCTGATGTGGCAGCGGCAGCTGCAGGGGGCCTCCTGACTCTCCAAGAATCTCCCCATGGCCGAATTCTGATGCGGTGCTGGTGTGGCCTGCTGGATCATAGAATCACAGAATTATCAGGGTTGGAAAGCACCTCAAGGATCATGTTTTTCCAACCCCCCTCACACCAGATTAGGTTGCTCACAGCCACATCCAGCCTGGCTGCAAAAAACCTCCAGGCATGAGGCTTTCACCACCTCCCTGGGTAACCTGTGCCAGTTTCTCACCACCCTCATGGGGAACAACTCCTTCCTAACATCCAATCTGAATCGTTCAGCCCTGTCCTGTCTGGGGTGGGGGGACACAAATGAAGTCAGCAGCTGATTCATGTGCACAAAATGCTCCCCAAATTAATCTGGCTGTGTAGCAGAAGAACTGTTTGCAGAGCTCCTGCAGCAGCAGATAGGCTTCACAGGATGTGTGATGCAGAATGACTTCCCGGGGCCACCTCCAGACTCTTTCTGCTTACAACCTGTGATTATTCCTCTGAGTTCCAGGGAGCTACTACTTTATTTTTCTCTCTTTCTTTTTGTCAACAGTTCCTAGCTTTCATGGTTTCTGTGCCAATATACAAGTGAAAACCAGAAACTGCTAGCATAGAGCTCAATCTAGAGACTTAGAATCATAGAATCATCAGGGTTGGAAGGGACCTCAACGATCATCCAGTTCCAAACCCCCTGCCATGGGCAGGGACACCTCACACTACAGCAGGTTGCTCACAGCCATATCCAGCCTGGCCTTAAATACCTCCAGGGACATGGCATGTATGCTGTCTCCTGCAGTTTCTGAGACATTAAAGCACCCCAAGTGCTGACTTTTGAGCTCTCCGGAGAGGTTGTGGAGTCTCCTTCTCTGGAGACTCGGAAGACCCATCTGGATGTGTTCCTGTGTGACCTGTGCTGGATTCTATGGTTCTGCTCTGGCAGGGGGGTTGGACTTGATGATCTTCAGAGATCCCTTCCAACCCCTAACATCCTGTTAGCCTGTGATCATTTATGAGTCTTCTCATATTCATATTTCCCTGGATAGTCTTCTTTTCCTCTACTTTGCTGCTGTTTTCATACTGTTGATTGGGTTTATGCTGGAACTTGCTTCTGTTTATATAGAATAATAGAGTCTCAGAATCATAGAATGGTTTGGGTTGGAAGGACCTCCAAAGGTCATTCAGTTCAACCCCCCTGCAGTCAGCAGGGACATCCTCCACTAGATCAGTTTGCTCAGAACCTTGTTGAGCCTGACCTGGAACATCTCCAGGGATGGGGCCTCAACTACCCCCCTGGGCAACCTGCTCCAGTGTTCTACCACTCTCATGGTGCAGAACTTGTTCCTCACACCTAATCTAAATGTGCTCTTCTCATTTCAAACCATTGCCCCTTGGCCTATCCCTACAGGCCTTTGTAAACAGTGCCTCTGCAGCCTTTTTCTAGGCCCCCTTCAGGTATTGGATGGTTGCTATTAGGCTTCCCTGGAGCCTTCTCTCCTCCAGGCTGAACAACCCCATGTCTCCTCATCAGGTGAAGGCAGCTCCAACGTGAAGGTGGTTATAGATCTTCATAAGTCCCCCTTATCCTGCTGCTGGCAGAGTGTTCTGCCTGATAATCTGTAGTTATTTCCAAGCCATTATAGTACTGCAATGATTCTTCTCAGATATTGTATGTGAGCTCTGAGTGGTTGTTTCTTTACTACTGCTTTATGTGTTGATTTTATGGCAGGGCTCACACCTATGCCTTACAGCTGTAGGTCCATGTAGTCTTTGCTAAGCAGTGTTTCCTGCTTAGCTGATGTTTTTCTTAACTGATCTGTTGTCCATCTGTTCTTCTGGATTGCAGCAGGCTAATCCCTGAGGAAATGATCTTGATTTATCTTTCCATGCCAGGCTCCAGGGGCACTGTACTGTGGGGGTCTGGTACTGCAAAGTGGGGCATGGGTGTTACCTTTCCTGCCTTTGCCATTTTTTCCTCTGTCTGTAAAAGCTGTTGACATGGAGGAGACTGTGCCTGCTTATTTTTTTTGTCTGTTTATATTCGGGGTTCTAGTCCACATTTATTCAATCTAGCATTAAGCAGCTAAGTGAACACTTAATTAGGAGCATAGCTGCCCTTTTCTAATCAACACAGATGGAGAAGAGCAGTTGGAGAGGGCAGTTTGGATCACAGGTTCACTTGCTCTGTGAAATTACCTGCTTTGCTTTGCTGCTGCTAGGAGTGACTCCCCAAAACTGCAGTCCACAGGATGAACTTGAGCCCAAGCCTGCTTGCCCAACACCAGAGTAATGCTTCCTTGTCTCTGTTTAGTTTCTATCCTCCAAAGTTCATTCCAAACTAAGTTTTGGGTTAGTAGTCCAGGAGCCTGTAGTCAGTAACTGTTAAGCACCCCCACACTGCTCCATGCACATTCTTCACTTGTCTTTCATGCTTGATGCCTGGTTAGACAGCACATTTCTCAGCTTATCTCTGGTATTTATCCCCCAGGAAATGCTCTATGCAAACTTACTTTACTATGTAATGAGACTAGCAGTGTGCTGCCAGTCACTGAGGTTTAGCTGATGGGTGCTTTCTTACCCAGGAATGGGAAATCATTTGCTTATGACTGTCTACCCTCATTCAGAAAATAAATAGGATCAAGATCAGAAAACTCATTCTTAGCACAGCCAGGCAAAATCTTGGCCCTCCTGGAATCTGAAGAGTTCTTCTACCTTTTACATCATTCCCCACTTCCTGACTGCATTTGCTTTCTGAACAGTGGAGGTGGCAACACCGACAAAGCAGGGCCAGCAGTCAAGGGCAATCTTGTCCATCGTAGGCGATGCACATAAGAGGTTATGGACACACGATTTACCATGAAATAAAGAAGTAAAGCACAGACTGCACTTGAGAGCCACTCTGTGGTAATGGCTGACATGCACCTTCTCTATGGTAAACACAGCAATTTGGGGATGATTTACCTCTGAAGATGGGATAAGTCTGATTTCCTCTTCTGGAGGGCATGTACAGCTCATGACTAAGGAGCAGCTGATGTCATAGATAGTCACACTTTAATTTACTCTGCCTGGGATTGTCCCTGTGCCCTACCCCTTGGTCTACCACAGAGCTAACAAACTCAACCTCTGTTTTGAGGAGGGCAGAGCAACTTCAGCTTTTGGGAATGGCTGTCAGAGCAAGTCAATAGCTGTGAGGGTTTTTGAGGGAATGTGATGTGAAAGAGGACTATAATAGACTCTTATAGGCACCAGTTCCAATTTATTCCATGCAAACTACCTCAGATGTAGTTGGAAGTGTGAATATTTTTGCAAAGGCATTACTCAAGTGTTTGTTGGATTAAGAGGAATTTCCTTTCTTAGTTGGTGGTCACAGTGCTACATAGCTAGGCCACAGCCAATGTTTCTGTTATAAGTGCATTTTCCAGGACACAGGCTGCACCAGGGGAAGTTTAGGCTGGAGGTGAGGAGAAAGTTCTTCCCAGCAAGAGAGATTGGCCATTGGGATGTGCTGCCCAGGGAGGTGGTGGAGTCACCATCCCTGGAGGTGTTCAAGAAAGGCTTGGATGTGGCACTTGGAGCCATGGTTTAGTTGTCAGGAGGTATTAGGTAATAGGTTGGATTTGATGGTCTCTGGGGTCTTTTCCAACCTGGTTGATTCTATGGTTCTATGAGACAAGCATTTGTCTCTCCAGAATTTGAAATGCTTGGGGTTTTTTCTGTGCTCAGCTCTCGTCAGGTTTCTCTTTACTAAACCCACAAAATCTGTGTGCCATGCCAAAGCGCTGTGCAAAAGCTGATTGCAGTGCTGGGACTAGAGCAAAGGTAGAAGGGAATTGCACTCACAGCCTTCACAACTGCATGTGGAGTCAGGTGCAGCTTTCAAGTGAAGTGCTACACGTTCTGCTATAAGAGTCTCCAAGGTCAAGAGGGACAGGGATCTATGTGAGAGAGTCCCACAAAGGGCTGTAAGGATGCTGAAGGGACTGGAGCACTGCCTGGTGAGGAAAGGCTGAGAGCCCTGAGGCTGTTCAGGCTGGAGAAGAGAAGTCTGAGGGGGGATCTGATCAACGTCTATCGATATCAGACGGCTGGGGGTCAGGAAGAAAGGGACAGGGACAGCCTCTGCTCACTTACGTCCTGTGATAGGACAAGAGACAAAGGATGTAAACTACAACAGAGGAAGTTCCACCTCAACATGAGGAAGAACTTCTTCACTGTGAGGGTCCCAGAGCCCTGGAGCAGGCTGCCCAGAGAGGTTGTGGAGTCTCCTTCTCTGGAGCCTTTCCAGACCCAGCTGGATGTGTTCCTGCGTGACCTGTGCTGGATTCTATGGTCCTGCTCTGGCAGCAGGGTTGGACTGGAAGAGCTCCAGAGGTCCTTCCCAACCACTAACATCCTCTGATTCTGCAGTCCTCAAGTGCTATGGAAAATAAATGAGACCAAACTGTATTTAGGCTCAAAGTTTCCCAGATACTTGCTATGATTCTGTAAGATAGCTGCTTTCCAGTGCCTGAAGGGATCCTACAGGAGGGCTGCAGAGGGACTTTTTGTCAGGATGTCTAGAGACAGGACAAGGGGGAATGGTTTGAAGCTGAGGCACAGCAGGGTTAGACTGGAGCTGAGGGAGAAGGATTTCAGTAGGAGGGTGTTGAGACTCTGAAATAGATCACCCAGGGAGGCTGTGGCTGCCTCCTCCCTGCGGGTGTTCAAAGCCAGGCTGGATGAGGCCTTGAGCAGCTGAGTCTAGTTGAGAGGTGTCCCTGGGCATGGTGGGGAGGTTGGAGGAGATGATCTCTGAGGTCTCTTCCAACCTAGGCCATTCTATGATACACATCTAGGTCTCATTGAAATAACTGCTTTTGAGTTGGAATTAGCTGTTTGCAATTGTCAGCTGCCTTTAAATTCTTGGTTTGCTTGGAAATGTTGCTAAGGACCAAGTGGTTGGCTTAACACCACAAAGCATCTGATTACAGAGAAGATCTCATGCTAAAACCTTAGCTAAGGCTAGTAGAAGGTGATATGAGCAGGCTCTCTCACTGCTGGGTGCCACCAAGGCTCTGTGTCCAGCTCCCTCACAGCTGGTTGCCACCAAGGCTCTGGGTCCAGACTCTTTCACTGGTGGTTGCCACCAAGGCTCTGGGTCCAGACTCTTTCACTGGTGGTTGCCACCAAGGCTCTCTGTTCAGAGTCATTGATGATTGCCACCAAGGCTGTCTGTCAGCCAGGGAGAACAGCAAATCAGTGCACTGATATCTTTCAAATTCCTGAAGAAAAGCTGGACAGCCCTCATGAAATGGACATTTGGTGCTTCTCCCTTTGTCTTTGGTAATCTAGTTTATTTAGTGACTGGAGGATCAAAGCAAGAAGAGCCACAGATTCTTTTAGTTGTTTCCCATCACACATGGGGAGATTCTTCCCTCCAAGCATGTAAAGCTGACCTTTTTCCTTGTTTAAATCCTCCCCTAAAGCCTGCCTCTACCTGTGCCTGCAAATCACTCCCATCTGTCTTGGTTAGGCAAGTGACTCTTGCTTTTCTGCTAAACTGTTTGTTTTACTGTTACTTAATCCTCCCAAGCCACCCCCTCACATCTTCCTGTGAGCTCTGTCAGATAGGCAGGTTGGGAAAGTTTTTGGGGTGGGGGCTCTATTGTTTTACCAGTGTGCTTAGCCTAGCACAAAGGGACTGATCCTTAACTGAGACCTTGTGCAAAATAAAAATAACACCAAAAAGTAACAGAGGATTTTATAGGCCAGCAGGTACCTGTAGGGCAAAGGACAACTAACAAAAGCTGGGCCCATGACAACCTCATGAGGTTCAATGAGACCAAGTGCAAGGTCCTGCAGCTGGGTCAGGGCGATCCCAAACACTGATATAGGCTGGGCAGGGACTGGCTTGAAAGCAGCCCTGAAGAAAAGGACTTGGTGGAGGAGAAGCTCAACATGATCCAGCAGTGAGCACTTGCAGCCCAGAAGGCCAACCAGATCCTGGGATGCATCAAGAGAAGTGTGGCCAGCAGGGCCAGAGAGATGGTCTCTGGTGAGACCCTACCTGGAGCACTGTGTCCAGTTCTGGAGTCTCTGTTCCAGAAAGGCTCTGGAGGTGCTGGAAGGTGTCCAGGGAAGGGCCATGAGAATGAGCAGAGGGCTGGAGCTGCTCTACTAGGAGGACAGACTGAGGGAGTTGGGGCTGTTCAGTCTGGAGAAGAGAAGGCTCCAGGGAGACCTTATTGTGTCCTTCCAGTATCTGAAGGGGGCTACAAGAAAGCTGGGGACGGACTTTTGAGGGTGTCAGGGAGGGATAGGCCTGGGGGGAATGGAGCAAAAGTAGAAGTGGGTAGATTCAGATAAGCTGTTGGGAAGAGGTTCTTCCCCATGAGGGTGGTGAGAGCCTGGCACAGGTTGCCCAGGGAGGTGGTGGAAGCCTCCTGCCTGGAGGTTTTTCAGGCCAGGCTGGATGTGGCTGTGAGCAACCTGCTGTAGTGTGAGGTGTCCCTGGCCATGGCAGGGGGGTTGGAACTGGCTGATCCTTGAGGTCACTTCCAACCCTGATAATTCTGTGCTTGTATGATTGTAATGAAGGGCAAATGCTGGCTAACGAAGGGCAGTTGTGGTTTGTGTAAGCCAAGAAATATGATTAAATCTTCTTGATTTAGCAGCAACTTGAGCCTGTTCAGTGCATAAATCACTCCTAGCTTTTCTCCTGCCTTAATACCCAATCAGCTCCTAGGAGGACCTAACTGTGCTGCTGTCAGGCATCCCCAGGCCTTACCTGTAACGACATCCAAGCTCAACTCCGAAGCTGTAGTTAAACATTTTGCTAATCAGTATGGATTTGAACGCTTTCTAAGAAGGGCTCTGTTCATTACAAGTGCCACAACTGGAGCTCTCTCATTAGAAAAGAAACATTTGGGGGTCTGGGAAACAAAACAGGAATGCCAGTAGAGTAATTATCCTAACAGTCGCCTCTGGGAGCGCAGGAAGCGGTGCTCTGTGGCGCAAACCCTGCTCCTCGCAGCCCCACGCTGAAATGAGGCATTTCCAGTAGATAACTCCAAAGAAGTTTGAATATTGTGGGTATTTCTTTTTTTAATCACAAAAATGTTTCAAACACTCTTCCTTCCATTCATTATAGCAGGAGAGGCTACTTGGCTCTTTAATAGGAGCACTTACAAACAATCCGAGTGTAATAACCAGCTGCATAAAATTAGCAGCGATTGAGCCGCCGCTGAACTTCTCGCTTGTCAAACAGCGCAGAGCTCTGGGGTTTTTCTCTTTATTATTCTTATTTTTGCTCAGTTCTTAGGTAAATTTCACTGCTTGGTAGCATCTCGCACCAGACAAAGAGCAGGGAAAGGATGGGGGGGTGGGGGGGAAGAAAGAAAGAAAAAAAAAAAAGAAGTGCAAAGTATAAGCACTGCAAGGCCAATGCAATTTCTGGTTGATGGATGAAAACCGTGGTTGTAAGCTGGCTGGGAGGTGTCTCGAAGCCCTGCAAGTAAAAAACATCAGGGGGATCAGAAAGCCAGCTCCAAAGGCAAGTGAAAGGTTGTTGATGAATTACTTTGTGCGTGTTTTAATTACCCTATCATCCTGAGATTTTTGTGTATTGATCTGAGCAGTAGTAATAAAGCTCTTTCCTCCCCTCACTCCCTTCTAAGCATTAGAGCTTTGTCTATTAGGTATGCTTCTAAGGAGAGAAATTACTCATCTCCCAGACTAGCAGGGAAAAAGGAGGGAGGGGGGGAAAAAAATACAACTGGGCGGGCATGATCTCTTCTGCTATTCAATATGTTTAAATCTAAATTGTTCATATAATTATTCCAGCATGTATTTTCCTTTTTTCTTTCTCTCTCTCTCTCTCTTTTTTTTTTTCCCCCTTCCTAGGCTGCAGCCAGGCAGAAAAAATTTAAAATATGAGAAATTGGCCAAGGCTAATGTGAAGCAAAATGTAGTTAAATGTTACATTCCTTTCAATGTCGTTTACCAATAGTTATGCATCAGGCTAGAATTAAAGGAAAATATTAGCCTGAGAGTCAATGTATTAGTGGGATTTAAAATAACTAATATTTGAATAACCTTGGGGGGGGGAAAGAAAAACCCACACACACCACCACAACCTGCAACAAGCATTACTAACACTGGCTGGAGAATGGCTCTGGGCAAAGGTGACAGGGAAGAATACCTCAGAACATTTTTGAGAAGGTGTGGGGTTTCTTTGTGAGCTTATTCAGGGGTCCTCTGTAATTTGAAAGCTAACTGTTGGCTTTAAATATTAACCAGTATAAATCATAGTAGCATCACTCAGTCAGGGTTGGAAGGGACCACAAGGATCATCTAGTTCCAACCCCCAGTAAAAGACACAGATAATGACCTTTATGAGGTAATGGCAAAAGAAGAAGCAGAAAGGTGGGGGGGAAGAGTAGTTTCACAACAGCAGTGAAAGGAAAGCATTTTGAGCCTCATGTTCCATGCAGATAATCTTGGATACTTCCTTGAGCCTCAGTTGCTTGAGAAACTTACGCTGAGAATTTGGCTCGGCTGTCTCATCAGATCACAAAGCAAGACACTAACAAACTCGAAAACTGAGTCTCGCTGTCCAACTTTTCACTCAGCCACCAGGACAAGCTGCCTAAATCCCCCAGTCTCCCTCTCCCTTGCGAGTGGGGCTGCCAAGCTGCTGCTCAGACCTGTGAGACGCGCGGGCAAGCCGAGAGAGCCCAGTGGGGGCCCCCACGAAGCTCTCGCATGAGGGACGGGGCGCCAGGGAGTATGAGCGATGGGATTCCAAATCCCATCTTTACCCAATAATAATTAATAATTAATTAATACTTAACACCCATCTAGTGCTTTACAAGCATTAACTAATTAAGCTAATTCACCCAAGGTCAGTCCTTTGTACTCTCACAATGCCCCAGATCTTTTTGATCATACACCCTAAAGAGTAAGAACAGTATAGCAGTGATGTTAGTTTTAGCCCAACGGTATTTGGCAATTTTGATCATTAGGGATGGAATTAATCAAATATCTACTGTGTCCCATTTTTTTTTTTTTTTGCATTCTATCTTCCATTCTGCCTTTGCTATTTTTATCTTTATTAATAGCTACTGCTCAGTGGCCTTAAAGAATTTCGCCATTCAACAGAAACTTTTCTTTCCAGAGACTTATGCTAATTAGTACCTTGTTTGTGGCTTCAGCGTGATTTATGAGCTACTCTGAGCCCTGAATAACAAAATATCAGGCTGGCTCCATAACTGTCTATTAATTTGTTTATCTTTCTATCTGTCTACCTATCTGGTGGAGTTTAAAACAGAGCAATAACTTCAAGACCAGTGACACTAATGCAGCATTAGATTAAAAGAATGTTACTTTATACGGGCGTAAATGTAATTTAGAGGCACTTAGAGGAAGCTATATACTTAACATGATTCTTGGCCAGTGAAGACAGGTTGATCCCCCTCATTTTGGGATTGCTAATTTGCAGTTAATTAGGAAGATTGATTCTGTTCTCCGATGCATAGGCCCAGCCCTAAACGCATTTTTCCGGTTTCCCTGGCACCATGATAGTTATCATTGTCACGGTGCAAGGATCACTGAATGACATGGTCCTTCATAAAGCATAATACTTGGGCAGTTTGGGAAAGTAAAGCCCAAACCATTAGCAAAGAGTTTTCTGCTGTACTCTGAAGACTAAAATCTCGTGCCATCTGCATTTAAAACAACTTTCCCGTCACGTTCCTTTGAGAAGGTTTATTGCAATTAGCAAATAAAAACCAGGGAGTTGATTTAATCCTCAGATAAAATAACACCGTGGCAGGGTTTGAAGGAAATAAAATATTGACATTTTGCTTGAAGGAACTTGTATCCTTAAATAAATGCAGTGGGCACGGCATACTTAAGCTTGTACCTTTTATAGAAGCTAACATTTATTTTCAATGTGTTATCTCTTGAGGAGATTCTTCCCTTGTACTCTCAAAATACAAGCTGGTATGAACGGATTTGGGGGAGGAGTGAAGATGTTGGAATAATCTGCAGCTAGTGTAGGCTAGCAGTAAATTGCTGCTCCCTTAGAGCTGATGGGGGAAAGCAGGGGGAGAGCTGTTACAGGAGGGAGTCTTGGGGCACAGTGGCTTGTGCCTGGCCTGGTGCAGGTTACTCAAGCATGCATGAAGGCAGGATCTATTCTCCACATTCCTGTGTCATTTAGTGAGTGAACAGGGCTGGATATTAGGAAGAAATTCTTCCCAGCAAGAGAGATTGGCCATTGGAATGTGCTGCCCAGGGAGGTGGTGGAGTCACCATCACTGGGGGTGTTTGAAAAGAGACTGGATGAGGCACTTGGTGCCATGGCTTAGTTGATTAGATGGTGGTGGCTGATAGGTTGGACTGGATGATCTCAAAGGTCTTTTCCAATCTGGTTAATTCTGCACTCTGTATTCCAAAACTGATAGTTTTGAACTGGCCATTTTTCCTAGGTTTGGATTTCAATAAAGCTGGAGGTATCACAGAATCATAGAGTTGTTAGGGTTGGAAGGGACCTCAAGGATCACCCAGTTCCAACCCCCATGCCATGGCCAGGGACACCTCACACTACAGCAGGTTGCTCACAGCCACATCCAACCTGGCCTTCGAAACCTCCAGGGATGAGACTTTCACCACCTCCCTGGGCAACCCGTGCCAGTCTCTCAGCACCCTCATGGGGAACAACTTCTTCCCAACATCGTAAAGGTATCAGACCTTTGCAAAGATAAACCAGGACAAGCCTTGCTGTGTTTCTGTCACAACAGGTTACAACAGGCTTCCCAGCTAGTCCTCTTTGCCTGTTTCAGTGCTTGTCCTTGCCGTTGCAGACAGCTCATACAAATACACATCATCCCATCTCTATGCTACTGAAGTTACACTGGGGTTTCTACACTTAGACCACTTTTTCTGGCCAGGCTGTTTTAATGGAAGCACAGTTTCCAGCTATTCCCCACCAGTAACTCTGCCCTAGGTTATCTGCCATGGGACTACTACACTAATGACTAGTAAATAAATTGCTTTGTGCATCACTTCACAAACAACTTGTGAACTAGTGGTGAGGCTGGAGGGGGGGCTGGAGGGAAAGTCTGATGAGGAAAGGCTGAGGGAGCTGGGGCTGTTCAGCCTGGAGAAAAGAAGGCTCGGTGGGGACTTCATCACTCTCTACAGCTACCTCAAGGGAGGTTGTAGCCAGGTGGGGCTTGGTCTCTTCTCCCAGGCACCCAGCACCAGAACAAGAGGACACAGTCTCAGGCTGCACCAGGGGAGGTTTAGGCTGGATGTTAGGAAGATGTTCTCCACAGAAAAAGAGATTTGCCATTGGAATGTGCTGCCTGGGCAGGTGGTGGAGACTCCATCACTGGAAGTGTTTAAGAAAAGACTGGATAGGGAACTTAGTGCCATGGTTTAGTTGTAGTCAGGTGGGGGTCAGGCTCTTCTCCCAGGCAGCTTATGACAGGACAAGAGGGCATGGCCTGAAGCTGTGCCAGGGGAGGTTTGGGTTGGATATGAGGAAGCGCTTCCTCACAGAGAGGCTGATTAGGCACTGGGATGGACTGCCCAGGGAGGTGGTGGAGTCGCCATCACTGGAGGTCCTTAAGAAAAGCTTGGGTGTGGCACTGGGTGCCATGGTTTAGCTGATGTGGTGGTGTTAGGTCATAGGCTGGAGCTGATGATCTCAGAGGTCTTTTCCAGCCTCAATAATTCTGTGAGTCTGTAACTTTTCCAAACAAGTCTATGGAAAATTCCGAGGTACTGTTCTAAACCAGAAAGATGAGGTATGATGAGTCAGTCTGGAAAAGCACAGATGAGAACCTAGAGAGGACCAGAGGCATTCTGTCATGTATTTGGGGGAAAAAAAGAGATAAGGAGGATTGAGATACTTGCTACAGAATAGTTCCCAGACTCAGAAATTTTCCTTTCAAAATTTCCCCCTCTCCCTGTTCGTCATCTTCCTCTCATACCTCAACCTTCCCATTTCACGGTCCTCAGTTCTCACAATCCTGTAAGCCACTGGTTGCAAATAAATGGAAACTACCAGTTCTGGAGCCCCTAGTACAAGAAGGATCTGGAGGTGCTGGAAGGTGTCCAGAGAAGGGCCACAAGGGTGAGCAGAGGGCTGGAGCTCCTCTCCTAGGAGGACAGACTGAGGGATTTGGGGCTGTTCAGTCTGGAGAAGAAAAGGCTCCAGGGAGACCTTATTGTGTCCTTCCAGTACCTTAAGGGGGCCACAAGAAAGCTGGGGAGGGAATTTTAGGGGTCAGGGAGTGATAGGCCTGGGGGGAATGGAGCAAAACTAGAAATGGGTAGATTGAGATTGGATGTTAGGAAGAAGTTGTTCCCCATGAGGGTGGTGAGAGCTTGGCACAGGTTGCTCAGGGAGGTTCCGGAAGCCTCATCCCTGGAGGTTTCTAAGGCCAGGCTGGATGTGGCTGTGAGCAACCTGCTGTAGTGTGAGGTGTCCCTGGCCATGGCATGGGGGTTGGAACTGGCTGATCCTTGAGGTCCCTTCCAGCCCTGACAATTCTATGATTCTATCAGATATCCAAACATCCACCAGATGTAAAAAGGCAGGGTAGCAAGGGCAGGCAGCAGACACACCTCTTAGTCAGCCCCTTCAATACACACATGTGGCTTGTTGTCAGTGCTTGTGGTTGCAGCCCAAAAGGATCAGGATCAAAGCAAGTGCTTGCCTAGTTCAAAGCCAAAATTGTGTCTTTGCTGGCTCATTTGAATCTTACATCCAGACTTTCATGGCTTCCTTGTGCGCTTGTAATTACCACAACTTTAAAACCTGACAACCCTTTCCTATGGGCCAATTTCTTTTCTCAGATTGGTGCTTGTGCTCTGCACAGGGGTCCAAGAAAAGATATGCATATGCTCTCTACAGCACAAACTTTGGGCCTAAATTTGATCCATAAAAATACGAGCTGAAAAATAGGCAAGTTAGGAGTGTGCACTTCACAGATGGGAGAAGAAAGTCATCCAGAAGCTTCTGAAGAGCACCCTTGGGGGTCTGATACGTACTTGCAGGATCTCCAGAACACATTAGGATAAGTGGACAGTTAACTGTTTTCTCTTTGAGCAGTAGGTTGACCCAAAATCAGCCTAGCAGAGGAATTAAACAGAAGATTAATCAGTCTTGTATAAACAAGGCCGGTGGATGCATTGGAGAGAGACTGAGATCCCTGAGGCTGCCTTGAGAAGACTAAGAAAGGATGAAATCAATGTCTATCAATATCTGAGGGGTGGGTGTCAAATGGAGGGGGCCAAGCTCTTTTGGGTGGTGCACAGGAATAAGACAAGAAACAACAGGTACAAGCTTGAATACCGAAGGTTTCACCTCAACAGGAGGAGAAACTTCTTTACAGCGAGGGTGATGGAGCCCTGGAGCAGGCTGCCCAGAGAAGTTGTGGAGTCTCATCCTCTGGAGACTTTCCAACTCCACCTGGATGCATTCCTGTGCAGACTACCCTGGGTGATCCTGCTTTGGCAGAGGGGTTGGGCTGGATGATCTCTGGATGTCCCCTCCAACCTCTTAATGTACTGTGAGACTGCAAAGATTTTCTCCCGGTTTGAATACCAAAGCTCTGATCTCCAGGTGTGTGCTCCTAACCCCTGCTTAGGGTTTAGCTTCCACAGATTTCCATGACCAAGAAGAGGAGCACCTTTGCAACTTTCCAGCAATACCATGGCTTGGACAGCAGCACTCTGAGCTGGGTTAGGAACTGGCTGGATGGCCGAACCCAGAGAGTGGTGGTGAATGGTGCCACAGCCAGCAGGCGGCCAGTCAGTAGTGGAGTCCCCCAGGGATCAGTGCTGGGCCCCATCCTCTTTAACATCTTTGTTGATGATCTGGATGAGGGCATTGAGTCTATCATCAGTAAATTTGCTGATGACACCAAGCTGGGGACAGGAGTCGATCTGCTAGAGGGTAGAGAGGCTTTGCAGAGAGACCTCGACAGGCTGGGCAGATGGGCAGAGGCCAACAGCATGAGATTTAACGCATCCAAGTGCCGGGTTCTGCACATTGGCCACAACAACCCCATGCAGTGCTACAGGCTGGGGTCAGAGTGGCTGGAGAGCAGCCAGGCACAGAGGGACCTGGGAGTGCTGGTTGATGGTAGGATGAACATGAGCCTGCAGTGTGCCCAGGCAGCCAAGAGGGCCAATGGCATCCTGGCCTGCATTAAGAACAGTGTGGCCAGCAGGAGCAGGGAAGTCATTCTGCCCCTCTACACTGCACTGGTTAGGCCACACCTCGAGTACTGTGTCCAGTTCTGGGTCCCTCAGTTTAGGAAGGATGTTGACTTGCTGGAACGAGTCCAGAGAAGGGCAACGAAGTTAGTGAGGGGCTTGGAACACAAGCCCTATGAGGAGAGACTGAGGGAGCTGGGGCTGCTTAGCCTGGAGGGGAGGAGACTCAGGGGAGACCTCATTACTCTCTACAACTACCTGAAGGGGGGTTGTAAACAGGCAGAGGTTGGTCTCTTCTCCCAGGCAGCCAGCACCAGAACAAGAGGACACAGTCTCAGGCTGCACCAGGGGAAGTTCAGGCTGGAGGTCAGGAGGAAGTTTTACACAGAGAGAGTGATTGCCCATTGGAATGGGCTGCCTGGGGAGGTGGTGGAGTCGCCGTCACTGGAGGTGTTCAGGAGGAGACTTGACAGGGTGCTTGGTTACATGGGTTAGTTGATTGGGTGGTGTTGGGTGATAGGTTGGACGCGATGATCTTGAAGGTCTCTTCCAACCTGGTTTATTCTATTCTATTCAAAGGAGCATGAACTGGGAGCTTGGCTTCCCTCTGGAATGGGGAAAGCCCCGGTAGAGTGCAGAGTCAGCGAATCCAAGGCTCACACAACTGTTCCCGCACCCAAATATTCTGGCTACACATAGCTCGTGGGTGACTCGTTCATAGTCAAGATCAGATAGCAGAGTTTAGATTAGGCAGTAGGAAGTTTAGACCTGGTGTGGATTTAAAAAGACCTGACCTAAAAATCATGGAGCCATAATCAGCTTTTGCTTGCTTTCTGTACCCTTTTAAGTAGATGCAGAAATGGACCAGAGCAGAAAATTGGAAAATAGTCACTCACAGAAGGCACCAAAAAGATCTGCTTCTGATTTGAACCTTCTGTGCTGTGTGTGTCTTTTAACCTCACTGTTAACTCCTCCTCAACCTCCCAATCAACAAGATAATTGCCTGCCTTTCTCAGCTTTTCCATTCCCACACTTCTGGAGGTCCTGTCCACCTCTTAGCAGCCAGCTAAATTCTCTTAAACATCAGCTTATCCTTTTCCTCTGACTCATGGGTTCCTCTTTCCTCCATTTTATTTCCCTTTTCCTCCCAGATCTCCCAACCTAATTCATGACCACCTCTGAGCAGAGTCAGCAGCCCAACTCAGCCCTAGTGACTCCCATTATCCCTCACTTCCCTCCGCGTGTTTTTAAATCCTTTCCTGACCTCCAGCAGGCCCTTCCTACCTTGGATAATCACACTGAGGGGTGCTAGCTAGTCTGGGAGGCTCTCCTGGGCTTGCAGCAGCCTGCTACATTCAAATCTCATGCTCTGAGGCTTCCTCAGGTCAGACACACTCTGCAATGAATCTGACCTGGGGAAGCCCTGAAGCACAAGATATTTGAAAGGAGGATCAGTCTGAGGTCTGAGGCAGAGAAGGGGGCGGGCAGAGGGGGTTGTGTGTTGAGATTCATGTTCAGACCAGGTCTTATTGTTTCTGAACCAGTTTTTCCACTGCTGGCTAACCATCACAGGTACTCAAACCACATTTCCTGAGCTATTCAGCAGGTCAAATTACTTGTTGCAGAGGTGGAAATAAGAAAGAGAGTTGGCTTTTTGTTTTGGTGTCCCCCCTGCCCTCCTCCCCCTCCTCCTCATTGTTTTCACTAAAAAAAGAAAAAGTAATTTCTGAAGGTGTGCATGGATGTGTGTGTGTAAAGTGCAGTGAGACACTTCAGAGGCTGCAATCACTGCCTGGGAGAAAATGAATGGACAGAAATGTTTAGCATGTTTGTGATATTGATTAAGGCTGTGTGTTTGTTTACACTGGTTTTTTTGGTAGTGTTAAGATGTCTGGCTATAATTACCAGGATCTGTCCACCTGTCAAAGAGCAACTGGGTCGTTTCAGCATTGTCTGCCAGCAGTAAATCTCTGGGCCTCACACAAATGGGGAGAAAAAAAAAAAAGGAAGAAGGAAAAAAAAAGAGGGGCAAAAAAAAGAAAAGAAGGGGGGAAAGGAGGGGGAAATGAAGAAAGGAGGGGGGAAAAAAGAAAAAAGGAGGGAAAAAGGAGGAAAAAAGGAGAGAAAAAAAGAAAGGAAACAGGAGCGGGGGGGAAGAGAAACAAAAGGAGGGAAAAAAAAAGAAATAAAAAAGGAGGGGAAAAGAAAAAAGGGGGGAAAAGAAAAAAGAAGGGAAAAAAGAAAAAAGGAAGGGAAAAAGAAAAAAGGAGGGGGAAAAGAATGAAAAAAGGAGGGGAAAAGAAAAAAGGGAGAAATAAAAAAAAAAAGAGGGAAAAAGAAAAAGGGGGAAGAAAAAAGGAAAAAGAAAAAGGAGGGGGGAAAAGGAGGGGGAAAAGAAAGAAAAAAGGGGGGAAAGAAAAAACAGGAGGGAAAATGAAAAAGGGGAAAGATAAAAGAAGGGAAAAAAGAAAAAAGGAGGGGGAAAAGAAAGAAAAAAGGGAGAAGAAAGAAAAAAGGAGGGAAAAAGAAAAGGGGGAAAGAAAAAAACAAGGGAAAAAAGAAAAAAAGGAGGGGGAAAGAAAGAAAAAAGGAGGGGGAAAGAAAGAAAAAAGGAGGGGGAAAGAAAGAAAAAAGGAGGGGGAAAGAAAGAAAAAAGGAGGGAAAAAGAAAAAGGGGAAAGAAAAAAGGAGGGAAAAAGAAAGGGGAAAGAAAAAAGGAGGGAAAAAGAAAAAAGGAGGGGGAAAGAAAGAAAAAAGGAGGGGGAAAGAAAAAAAGGAAGGGAAAAAAAAAAAAAAAGGAGGAGGAAAAAAGAAAAAAAAAAAGAGGGGAAAAAGAACTAAAAATACTACTTTCTAAACCATGCAGTTCATTATGAAAACCACATGCTTCCCAAAGCTTTTTTTTTTTATTGTCATTACTCGGCCATATTTTATCAGTTGTAGAATTTGGGCATGCAAAGTAACTAGGTATGATGTCATTATTTGCATGTTTAAAGCAAACCACCCCCGCCACCACCACCCCCAAACAATCGTGACAGAAAATAGTTGCATTGCACAAATAACTTCTTGGAGGGGGGTGGGGGGTGGGGGGGTGGGGGAAAAAAAAAGGAAACTCAGCCTATAAATAGTTCTCTTATCCAGCTGTGCCTAAAATAGAACTAACTCTCTCCAGTATCCCAATTACATAATAAGGGTGTATTAAAATAAGTCTCTCTCTTAAGGTTGCGTTGCAGAGGGCTCGGAGTCCAGGAACAACCTTGCAACAGGGACAGAGTGACCTTTATTTTCTTTTTATTTCTTGGTTTTTTTTTTTCTTTTTCTTTTTTTTTTTTTTTTTTTTGGAAGGAAAAATGAAATGAAATACACTTTCATTTTCCAGAAATATGCATGAAAGTAAAAACTTGACAGCATGGAAGAACATAAGCAAATATATCTTTTTATTTGAAGATAAAAAGAAGCAGGGGCTAGATAGGGAAAGGGGAAAGGGGGGGGGGGGGAAGAAAACCTGTGAAAAAAACGGATGATGCAGTTTTTACAAATAAGCAGCTTAATGTATCTTGGCACCCACAGTAAGCCTTGTAGGAGCTCAAAGTGCCTCAGGCAATCTGTGAGCAGAATAGCAATTTTATTACTTTGTCATTAAACCAATTTCACAGCAGTATTGTTTGTTAATGAGCAGCGGCAAACGAGCGAAGATGTCACACACTGGAATAGCAGTGAGATTTGTGACCCAAGCTCGGAGCACTAAGATGGAAAGACCAGGGCTATAAAAAAGGAAATACTTTGGGATGAAATGCAAAGTCTATACAGCAGAGCTTGTGTTTATGAGCTACCATTTTGCTAAGAGCTGTGAGAGAAATAAAGGTCTGGAAATATGCAGTTAAAACAGGGCCTATAAAATTAAAACCAAATTAAAGTATAGCCGAGGATTACTGCACAGGCTGTACTCCACAAAATATATTTTTAAGTGACGAGGTGAAATCTAGATCAGTTTTGTTTGAATTTCCTTGGTATTTAGAAAATTCGACACTGCAATGCCAAATGCAAAACCAGAGCAGCAGCCCCGGTCCTGCGCTTCCCCGATCTATAAAGCTTCGGCTTTGAAGAAATTCAACTTACCAGGCCCTTAATTAGCAACTTGCCCTCTCTTTATGAGCAAAGACAACGCACAGGTTTGCACGGAAATATCAGTGCTGAGCAGACATCATCAGTCTGCACACACACAGAGGCACATCCACACACGCATGCATGGGCGCACCCTGATTCTGTACTAACCAGTGCATCAGAACCACCTAGCACAGGCACATTACATGAAGCTGAACTGCATCATTTGGTGGAACTCTTAGTTATTTATTTTTTTCCCTTTTTCTTCTTGGATTTTATTATTTTCTTTTTGGGTGGGGGTGGGGAGTTTGTTGTTTTTTGAGGCATTTTTTTTCTCCTTTTTTTTTAAGCCACTGCTGATCTTACAAAGAGATTGGGAGACAGCCTTGAGGGATACAAGAAACAGTGCCAAGTAGGCACATTACTGAATCCCTGCAAGGCATCCCGAGGTGAGTTTGCTGCCTGAGCTGTCTTTCCATGTTTATACACAGGGAAAACTAGTTCAAGCAATGCAATAAGTGTATCAGCATGACTGACTTAAAGGAAGAGGGGAAAATTAGCCCACCATTTTGCACCGTTTGCACTGGAGATGGGGAAATAGTTTTGCTGTCAGGACTTGCTTCTGAGCCACCTCCTTTCTTTCCTGTAATAAAGCCCCACCCCATTTGTTTCTATTACAATCACATTATTTAGCATAATTATCCTCTTTCAAATATCTGGATGGCTATAAATGCTTCCGTTCTTTTGGCTGTTTGCTACCCCACCCATGAGGATTTCGGCACAGTGACTACCCCACATGCATGGAATGCTTGAAGGGCTCGGTGTTATTTGTGCCTGCCCGCCTGCCTGCGTGGATCTCGCTCCCAGTTTCTCACTCACTGTGTGCATAGTCAATTTGAACAATGTATTTCACTTCAGTTCACAAGCACGCTGACCTCTCTATCCAGTGATTAATATTTTTAGCTGCTTGGTTTCATAGCTTGGTAACTCGTGCATGTTTTCTGCTATTTAACTAAGTGGGTAAAGGGGACGCTGCAGGAAAGGCTGGCTGCTGAGCGGTAGGCGGTGCTCACAGTTCTGGGAGCTCAGCTTAAGACTGTTTTCTGCCTGACAGGGCAAGACCCCTAGACAAATCACTGGCTGGGTCTATGGTAGTTGGCAGCCATTCAAAACTGGTTCTCTGCCAGCAGTATTACTAGATAGCCAGACAGATCAATTCACTTTTACATTCCCGCCATTATTTATAGCACGCTGTATATCTGCTCTTGCTTATGAACTAATGATTAGCAAATACAGTACACATAAAACATAAGCATTTGTTCTGGGGAGGGCTTTCTGTTGCTGATATTGCAGATAGTTTTACAGGTCACAGAGCCTTAAAAAGGATTTAAAGGGCATGTCTTGTGTAACATTTGCTCCTTTGAAAATGATGCTCCCTTCCTATTTTTTTTGTGTAATTGGAGGGGATAGAAAGGTTTGCTTGATGCTTACGTTTCACTGAATTCTTGCATTTCCCCCTTTCCCCCCACCCCAGACTTCCAAGGAAAACACCTAGGAAGAAAGGCTTAAACAGCATTAGCTCTAATTCAGGCACTGTAATTCTGTGTACCACTTGGGCTTTTCATTTCAAAAAGATCTGTAGAATTGGTGAAAACAAACCAAAACGAATTACCCACGAGGCCTGCTTCTATTTCAGAAGTCAAGGCAACTGCAGTTTCTTAAACTGTAGGGAAAGCCAAATTATTTGAAAGTTGGTGTGAAAATACCATGCCTCTACCAGACCCCTGAGGCTGTTAAAACACTACTCATAGTATTAATTGCTTCAGTTACATTCTTGAGCTACCATAGTCAAGGTCATCCCAAACCTAAGGCCTCAGATCCAAAATGGCAGCGACCTACTGGCTTCTCAAAACACGATCCAAATTTGCTGGTCGGATTAATCCCTGGTGTAAACACAGCGAAGTAACTGGGTCTGCACGATTGAAACATCTTCAGCTGATCACTGCTGCTGAACTTGCAAGTTGCTGTGAGGTAATATGATGGGCTTAAAAACTGGGGTGTCTTAACCATGGAGTTGAAAGTCCTCCAAGTACCAGAGAGGTGCAGGGTGGTGGACACCCGAAAATGTAATCTTTTGTTGTTTCATTCCCTATATGCCTGCATCTCCCCTTTACAAACAATCAGCACAGGCTGTTCTGCCCCTTTTTCCCTCTCTCTTCTCCCAGCATGCTGAGCTGGTATCTCATTGGTATTTACAGGGGTGTTGAGGATTTTGGCTTTGAGCAGCCTGGCTAATTTTTTTGAAGGCATGGTTTAGTTAGTCATGGGGTGTTAGGTAATAGGTTGGACTTGATGATCTCTGAGGTCTCTTCCAACCTGGTTGCTTCTATGATTTCTGATTCAGTGATTCTCTGATTCAGTGATTCTATGATTTTATGATTCTCTGATTCAGTGATTCTCTGATTCAATGATTCAATGATTCTATGATTCAATGATTCAAGCCTGGGTAGGGAGGTAGTGGGGGGGCTTTGAGACTTCAGGCATTGAGGCCTGGCTGGGGGGCAGGTTTTGGACAATGTTGGTCTATTGAGGTTTGGCAAAGCCCAGACTGGAGAGAAGTGGGCTGAGGCTGAATATGAATTTTGTGTATCTTGTTTGAGGGCTGGGTTTTTTTGTACTGTTGCATATAGTTGTGAATAGTTCTTCCATTTAAATTCCCAATTCTTTCCAATCCTGTGCAGAGAGTTTTTCATTTACTCCTTTGGGGAGGGGTAGGAGAGCTTCTGTCCACTCTAAAACTATGACAGTTAGCAACACGTGCACTCCTCACAGTGAAGCTTCATTCCCTGGAGAGTGCACAATAAGGTGGCAAGCACACGCTGGCTGCTCTGAAAGGGAGTTCAAGCCTATTGCAGCATGTGAACTTCTGAAGGTTTCAAAACCTGCTCACACTGGACTGCAGGAATCCAAAGTGTGCTGCTGGTTGGAGAAATGTCATCTAATAAGAAAATCTGGGGACTTGCTCTCCTAAACTGCTAGTTAGCTGCCACTTCTGTGTGGGATGAGAGGGAACACATCAGTATCTTAAGAAGCTGTCCCTTATCCCCTTTCCATTTGTCAACCTCAGCACCAAAACAGCCTTTTCTGGAGCCCCAATTCTCTTATTGCCACTCAGGTGCTCAAAATGAGGTACCCTGGGAGTGTAATAGGCGCTTTCTAGGGCAGAGACATGGTACCAAATAGTAAAAATTAACATTACAGTGGTAATCAGCATAACAAAAGCAAAGTGATTTACATCAAGCAAAAATCTGGCCCAGTGGAAAAATAAAGGTAGAATTAGCTTTCCCTACCACTAGGAACCAAAAATAAGTGAAGAACATCCATTCCCTAAAGGGCACATCCCTTCCTGCTCAGGAAGATGTGACTGGTTGTGAATATTCTGCACCTCATGTGCTCCCCTCTCCACTCAATGCACACAAAACCCCACAATCCCTATTAAACAAGGAGACTACCAAGGGTATTTTGTACTCCCTTTTGTGGTGTGTGTACCCAAGATGTGGGTTAATGAAAAAAGCAGGAATGCTGAGCTGGTAAAAATCATCCAATGTTAAAAGCCCTACTTCAGGTGAAGCTGAGCACCAGAAGAAATGCAAAGATTCAGACTGTACTTTTCTGTGCTTTTATTCTTATCCACATCAAACAAATAAAACCATAGGAGATGGATGTCAACCTGCTGCTGAGCAGGGGTTAATGTAAAGATGGCAGAAACAAGGAAATTCTCTTTCATCTTGAAGAACTAGCAATGGAAGCAGAAAGAGATTACAAAATTTGAATTATGATAGAAGGGCATTTATGGAGAGCCAATAAAATTATAGTCTAGAATGTGCTTGGTGCCTTTAATAGATTGCAGTCATTCTTTGGTTTCTACTGGATCCATAATTTCTTTCTTTTTTCTTCTGTACTCCTTTCCTATATTCAGTGACTGAGTTAAAACACAGTCACAGGATCACAGGATGCTAGGGGCTGGAAGGGACCTCTGGAGATCTTCATGTCCAACCCCCCTGCCAGAGCAGGACCATAAAATCTAGCACAGGTCGCACAGGAATACATCCAGCTGGGTCTTGAAGAGAAGGGGTCTCCACCACAACCAGTTTGGGAAGCCTGTTCCAGTGCTTCATGACCCTTACAGTGAAGAAGTTCTTCCTCATGTTGAGGTGGAACTTCCCATGCTGTAGTTTATAACCATTGCCCCATACAGAGTTCCTCGAGTCAAAATTTCCTTTTGCACTTGCATAGTAGAAATCTTTCCTTGGCCACGACAAACCTTGTTAAAAACTCATTTTTCACAGTGGTTTTCCACATGTTGCATTCTGAAGGAGTCTTTTTACACCACCTTTTATCAGACAACATAAAATTGACTGCATTTCACTTGCTTCTTTCGACATAAATCATCATTTATGCCACTCTGGCCTTTTTACTTTGTAAGCCTGCAAGTTTAATCAAGAGTATTTTCTCTGTGTAAGAAGAATATACCATGTGCATGGAGGAAAAAAGGAAATAAGTTCAAAAAATTAAAAGCAATTGCCTTTCAAAATACCTGCACTTTATTTTGATGGACCCAGCATCCTGTAAGCCAGCCTTTGGAAAACACTGAGAATGGTTCTGGATTATACATATTTAAAACAAGCAAACAAGCAAACCCTGAGAACGATTGTGAAGGTCTTGAATGTGGTGGGGTCTGACCATTTAAGTTTTCTGTGATGCCTTTCTCCCTGCATTAACTTTTCAGTGCCTACTAAAGCCCCTGTAGTTCAGCCAATAGGAGGAGGAATGGAGGCATAGGAGTAGTTGAGAGTTCATTTCTACACAAGAGAACAGCAATGTGCTCTTGTGGCCAGGAAGGCAAATACCATCCTGGAGTGTATTAGAAGGGGTGTGATGACTTGGTTGAGACAGTTTCTCTTACTCTGCCCTGGTGAGACCACATCTGGAATATTGTGCACAGTTCTGGGCCCCTCAGTTCGAGAAGGACCTCAGGGAATTGCTTGAAAGAGTCCAGAGCAGAGCCACAGAGATGATTAGGGGAATGGAACATTTTCCTTATGAGGAGATACTAAGGGAGCTGAGGCTCTTTAGCTTGGAGCAGAGGAGACTAAGGGGTGACCTCATTCATGTTGATAAAGATGTGCAGGGTGAGTGCCAAGAGGCTGGATCCAGGCTCTGCTGGGTGATGCCCAATGAGAGCACAAGAAGCAATGGTGGAAGATGAGGCATAGGAAGTTCCACGGAAACAAGAGGAAAACCTTTTCCCTGTGAGGGTGACAGAACTCTGCAATAGGCTGCCCAGGGGGGTTGTGGAGTCTCCTTCTCTGGAGATACTGAGAACCCACCTGGATGTGTTCCTGTGTGACCTGCTCTAGGTGATCCTGCTCTGGCAGGCGGGGTTGGACTGGATGAGTTTTGAGGTCCCTTCCAGCCACATTCTGTGATTGTGTGATTACTTTCTGGAGGGAAAGATGAGTCTGGCTGATCCCATGAAAGTGTCATTACTCAGATCGGAGGGGTAAAGTGAGGGGAAAGCCAGTTCCAGATAAGGCCTTTTCTCGGTTGTTTCTTGTCCATTTAGCTTTATTTATGATCTTTCATTTCTCAGACTTTGCTCTCACTGGATGAACAATAGATGCCATCTTCTTCACAGATACCTTGGGTGGTTTTCCTGAGGTGAATCATTAGTTTAACATTTTTGTATAAAATTCATGATGAATGTCTATGGCCTTAATTATAATGTGCTAAAATGATTTTACTCTGAACCAAACCTTTTCACTCTTGCTAAGTATCTCATTGCTCAGTTCCATCAAAGGCCACCAACACAAAGGACAAAAGAGTTTGATCAGTGAAAAAGCCGAGGTGACTCTTGGCTGACTTGTTCAGGAACAAACACTCTCAGAGGCCATTCTTCAGATGAAGGCCTGACTCCATTAGGCTGTCATAGCACCTGCCTAACTCTCAGTCATGTTAATGAAGTTATCCATGTACTTATAGACAGGCACACGCTTAAGTAAACTGCTAAATCAGGGAGAGCAAGACTCAACAGTCTCTAGCACATCAAGGTTCTGGGGGATTGTGTTTGCATAAAAGCAGTTCTGAGGAGGAGCTTTCTGCCTCAGCCACACGACTCCATGTTTATTTTTACATGTCAGACTTCCACTTGAACATAAAACAAAATTTTATCTCTCTTCAAAAACCAAGAGACAAACCCAGAAGCAGTGCTGTGGTTCGAGCATCAGCTTGGCTGTAACATTTCCTTCGCCTTTGAAATATGACAACGATGGTAGTGCAAAATTAAAGATGTGTCCAGAAGCACTCTATGAGCCTTTTCTTTTTTTTTTCTGCTAAAGCCCAGTATTATATTCATTTTATGTGATTGTGCTCACTGGAAAGATTCCCTATATAGGACTTTACTCAGAAATTTCTGGCTCTCCTTTTTTTCTGAGAACTAGGGGAGGATACCTCATTTGTAGACTTTTTAGTCGTAACAGCTCCTAGGATCATAGGATCATAGAATCAACCAGGTTGGAAAAGACCTCAGAGATCATCAAGTCCAACCTATTACCTCACACCTCCTGACAACTAAACCATGGCTCCAAGTGCCACATCCAAGCCTTTTTTGAGCACCTCCAGGGATGGTGACTCCAGCACTTCCTTGGGCAGCACATTCCAACAGCCAGTTACTCTTTCTGGGAAGAACTTTCTCCCCTGGCACAGCTTGAGACTGTGTCCTCTTGTTCTGGTGCTGGCTGCCTGCGAGAAGAGACCAACCCCCACCTGGCTACAACCTCCCTTCAGATAGTTATAGAGAGCAATAAGGTCTCCCCTGAGCCTCCTCTTCTCCAGGCTAAGCAACCCCAGCTCCCTCAGCCTCTCCTCACAGGGCTGTGCTGCAGACCCCTCCCCAGCTTTGTTGCCCTTCTCTGGACACTTTCCAGCAACTCAACATCTCTCTTGAATTGAGGGGCCCAGAACTGGACAGAGGACTCAAGGTGTGGCCTAACCAGTGCTGAGTACAGGGCACAATGACTTCCCTGCTCCTGCTGGCTACACTATTTCTGATCCAGGCCAGGATGCCATTGGCCTTCTTGGCCACCTGGGTACACTACTGGCTCATGTTCAGCCACCTGGGCATACTGCTGGTACATGTTCAGAAGATGCAGCTGGGGTGCAAAGCTCACTATAGAGAGCATCTATGCAGCAGTGACCCTCCCATGCTTTTGTAAATACCACAAAGCACATGTCTGGTTTAGGTACATGGATAGCTTTGGAAATCTCTCCCTTGAATTATTCAGTCACCTGACAAGATTATAAGAGCCAGCAAAGCCTTTCTGACACTGCATGTTAGAAAGAAGTTCTTCCCCATGAGGGTGGTGAGAGACTGGCACAGGTTGCCCAGGGAGGTGTTGGTGGAAGCCTCATCCCTGGAGGCTTTTGAGGCCAGGCTGGATGTGGCTGTGAGCAACCTGATCTACTGTGAGGTGTCCCTGCCCATGGCAGGGGTTGGAACTGGCTGATCCTTGAGGCCCCTTCCAACCCTGACAATTCTATGATTCTATGAATTCTATGATAAAATGGTGAAAAACCCCAAAAGCTATCTTTCTGGAATCTCACACTAAGATATTTTTGTGTTATATGGCAGCGTATTACAGAGCAAGATGCAAACACATAAAAATAGCATTAAAATATGTCAGACACCCAAAAAAAAAAAAAAAAAGAGTATAATTTTTTTTTTTAAAGAAAAAAATATCTTTTTTCCTCCTAAAAATAAATGTGCTTTGCTGCTGCTGCTTCTCTGACTTTCCAGAAAGTCACATGGGGCACTATGGAGGTACTGTAGGAAGCAGTTGGAGGCTGGCAGATATTCAAAGTGGTTTTATTCCTTTGGTCTCTCCTTCAGATTGCCCAAGTTCCTGTTTCAAAGCCTGTTGAAGGGAATTGGAGTGGGTTGTTTTTTTTTTTCCTACAGATTGAAATTCTGAATTGGAGGTTCTTTTTTTGTTTTTCCCCTCACAGATTTAAATTCTGAATTTCAAATCAGTCCTCAAACAGCAATAAACGACTCAAAAGGGCACTTGCAGAGCAATACGTGGGGACTGCCTAATGGTAGCTTCCTGAAAGCTGGGAAGGAAAGTACCCTTGCTGCCAGGCTGAAGGGCTGTTGCAATCCCTGTTCCCCTCTCCCTTTTATTCATGTGTCGTGAATTATCCTGGCCTGCATCAAGATTGGATGTGGCACTTGGTGCCATGGTTTAGCAGTCATGAGGTCCTGGGTGACAGGTTGGATTGATGATCTTTGAGGTCTTTTCCAACCTTATTGATTCTAAGATTCTAAGAGGAGTGTGGCCAGCAGGAGCAGGGAATTCATTGTGCCCCTGTGCTCAGCACTGGTTAGGCCACACCTTGAGTCCTGTGTCCAGTTCTGGGCTCCTCGATTTAAGAAGGACATTGAGGCTCTTGAACATGCCCAGAGAAGGGCAATGAGGCTGGGGAGAGGTCTGGAGCACAGCCCTGTGAGAAGAGGCTGAGGGAGCTGGGGTTGCTTAGCCTGCAGAAGAGGAGGCTCAGGGGAGACCTTATTGCTGTCTACAACTACCTGAAGGGAGGTTGTAGCCAGGTGGGGGTTGGTCTCTTCTCCCAGGCAACCAGCACCAGAACAAGAGGACACAGTCTCAAGCTGTGCCAGGGGAAGTTTAGGCTCAAAGTGGGGAGAAAGTTCTTCACAGAGAGAGTTGTTAGCCATTGGAATGTGCTGCCCAGGGAGGTGGTGGAGTCACCATCCCTGGAGGCATTCAAGAGCGGATTGGACGTGGCACTTGGGGCCATGGTTTAGTAGTCACGAGGTGTTAGGTGACAGGTTGGACTTGATCTTTGAGGTCTTTTCCAACCTTATTGATTCTATGATTCTATTATATTCTTGCTTGTCCCAGAGTAAATGAAAAGAAGCCCTGTGGATGCTGAGGGATCCTGAGGGACTTTATAGAGTGCAAAACCAGAGCAAATCAGACTGTTCCTGGGATAGGCCTAGAACTAGATCCCTGAAAACAGCTGGATCCTGACACTTCAGCTCACATCCACCTCCTGTGCTTTTGTTAAGTCTCTGTCAGATTGCTTCTTTCACTGGAAGGCAAAGTGAATTGACTTTGCTGCTCCCCTTCATCAGGCAGCTTGATGGGATCTGTTTGCATATGAGCCACCTGTTGCAAAGAATTTCAAGTTTATTTGCTTAATGGGAAATGTAGTTAAAAGAAATCCATTAATGTAGGCCTGGATTAGAACTAAACAGAGCTGAGGTGCACTGATATGCACAGAAGCTTCTATATATCCTCATCACAAGCAGATAAAAACAGCTGTTTTGCCTGCTGCCACAGTTTCTGGAGACTACATCAACATTTTTCTCCTCTTTTTTTAGACCAGGGGCTCTAATACTCCTATCCAAACATGGCAGTGAAGATACCACATGTTACTGTGCTCTGGCTTAAGCTGTGGTTCTTCAACACAAAATGTGGGTTTGCCCACAAATGTACTTCCGGGTGCTCTACTTTTCTGTGTGCAAAGTTCTTCCCAGAAAGAGAGGTTGGCCATTGGAATGTGCTGCCCAGGGAGGTGGTGGAGTCACCATCACTGGAGGTGTTTAAGAAGAGACTGTATGGGGTGCTTGGTGCCATGGTTTAGTTGATTGGATGGTGTTGGGTGACAGGTTGGACTCAATGATCTTGAAGGTCTTTTCCAACCTGGTTAATTCTGTTCTGTTCTATTCATTGTAGAAGTGCAGTGAGTTTGTCCTTTATCTGTACATTGTGTCCTCTCACTTTCACTGGCTGATGTTTTTATCTTCTTTCTGATTGCTGGGTTGGGTTTCTTCCTTGCTGTCAGCAAAGGGATTCTTTAATGGGATTTGTTTTCAGTCCTTCTCTTTCCAACCCTGTTTTCTGAGGGGGGTATTAACCCAGAGAGTCATGAGGACATAGTAATTTGTCTGTTTACCACTTGGATAGAGTGTTTAGCTTATGGACAAGGAATTATTTGATATACCAAACCATCTGCAATTTCAGCCCTCAGTTTTAGTCCAGTTCACATCAATACTTGCCAAAAGTCAATCACAGACTCGCAGAATTATTGAGGCTGGAAAAGACCTCTGAGATCATCAGCTCCAGCCTAACACCACCACATCAGCTAAACCATGGCACCCAGTGCCACATCCAAGCTTTTCTTAAGGACCTCCAGTGATGGTGACTCCACCACCTCCCTGGGCAACCCATCCCAGTGCCTAATCAGCCTCTCTGTGAGGAAGTGCTTCCTAACATCCAACCTAAACCTCCCCTGGCACAGCTTCATACTGTGCCAACTTGTCCTGTCGCAAGCTGCCTGGGAGAAGAGGCTGACCCCCTCCTAATTACAGCTTCCTTTTAGGCAGTTGTGGAGAGTGATAAGGGTCCCCTCTAAGACTCTTCTTCTCCAGGCTGAACACCCCCAGCTCCCTCAGCCTTTCTTCATACAACTAGCCCTTGTTTTGTGGGTGGTGAGAGGTGAATTGTTGAGCCATGGAATACATAGTCAGACTTCATAGTATCGTAGTATCACAGTATCATTCAGGGTTGGAAGGGACCACAAGGATCATCTAGTTCCAACCCCCCTGCCATGGGCAGGGACACCCCACACTAGATCAGGCTGGACAGAGCCTCATCCAGCCTGGCCTTAAACACCTCCAGGGATGGGGCCTCGACCACCTCCCTGCACAACCCATTCCAGGGTTTCACCACTCTCATGGGGAAGAACCTCCTCCTCACATTCAATATGAATCTCCCCACCTAGTTCTATCACTACCCCTAGTCCTATCACTACCTGAGATCCTGAGAAGTCCTTCCCCAGCCTTCCTTCAGATAGTGGAAGGTCACCTCAGAGCCTTCTCTTCTCCAGACTGAACAGCCCCAACTCCTTCAGTCTGTCCTCATAGGAGAGGTGCTCCAGCCCTCTGATCATCCTTGTGGCCCTTCTCTGGACACCTTCCAGGACCTCCAGCTCCTTCCTGGAACAGAGGCTCCAGAACTGGACACAGTACTCCAGGTGGGGTCTCACCAGAGCTGGGTAGAGGGGGAGGATCACCTCCCTCGACCTGCTGGCCACACTTCTCTTGCTGCAGCCCAGGATCTGATTGGCTTTGCGGGCTGCAAGTGCACACTGAGAGCTCCTGTTGAGCTTCTCCTCCACCAGCACCCCCAAGTCTCTCTCCTCAGGGCTGCTTTCCAGCCAGTTACTGCCCAGCCTGGATTTGTGCCTGGGACTTAATTGACATCCTCTTTGGAAGTCCCTTAGGAGAGACCTCTGACTGAGTGGGTGCTGAAAATGGAAACATTTGTTTGTTTTAGAAATTAAATATAAGAAATCAAAAGCACAGAGTGAGGATATCAGCCTTTTTTGTAGATTTCCCCAAAGCAGCAAATCCCCATTTACAGGAGAAGATAAAGATGAGAAAGGGGAAAAGAAAAAAAAACCCAAACAACCCTGGACAATAATAATCAATTAAACACTGAAAAATAAAAAGAGCAGCAGGAGAAAAATGCATCCAGTTCATATGGTGAGGTAAAATGCTCTTTTATGATCCATTGCACGTCCTACAGGAACAATAACATTCTTTTGAGAATCAAAACTGAGATCCAGGCATTTTTAGCTCACAGGGAAAAAAAAAACTATCTGTTTTGATTGAGCATTTATATGAGATTTGAATTCTTAAATATCAGCCTAATTATCCCACATAGGGGGAAAAAAAAATGCATGGTAGAAACACTTGTGGAAAAGTTACATGAGAACAATGGTTGCAGAATGAATTTGAAACCAGAGTCTAGTCCTTGTAGCTAAAGCAATCAGGCCCTCAGCCATCATCACAATATCAGGCAAAGGAAGGTAAATCCTCTGTGGTGTACACGCAGTGTAGATTGTAGAATCATGGAATGGTCTGGGATGGAAGGGACCTCTGAAGGTCATCCAGAGCAACCCCCTCTGCAGACAGCAGGGACATCCTCAACTAGACCAGGCTGCCCAAGGCCTCATTGAGCCTCCCCTTTGAATATCTCTTTTGGGGATGGGACCCCAACCACCTCCCCAGGCAACCTGTTGCAGTGTTCCACCACTCTCATTGCAAAGAACTCATTCCTAACATCCAATCTAAATCTGCTCTTTTCTAGTTTGAAGCCATTGCCCCTTGTCCTGTCACTGCAGCCTTTGTAAACAGTCTCTTTCCATCCTTGTAGCCCCATTCATGTACTGGAAATCTGCCCTCAGGTCTTCCTGGAGTGTTCTCTTCTTCATGCTGAACACCCCCAGATCCCTCAGCCTGTCCCTGTGGCAGAGGTGTTCCAGACCCCTGGTCATTTTTGTGGCCCTGCTCTGGACCCACTCCATCAGGTCCATGTCCTTCCTATACTCCAGACCTGCACACAGTACTCCAGGTGAGGTCTCACCAGAGCAAAGTGGCAGAATCACCTCTGTGGCTCTCCTGGCAATGCAGCCCAGGCTGCCATTGGCCTTCTGTGCTGCAAGCTCATACTGCCTGCTCCTGTCCAGCTTCTCATCCATCAGCTCCTCCAAATCCTTTTCCACAGGGCTGCTTTCTATCACCTCATCCTTTAGTCTGTATTGATAGTGAGGATTGTTCCAGCCCAATGCATAGATATATTTAGTATCCTGATATTTTTCTGCCTTTCCTTGTCAAATTGTCTCCAAAACAATAGCAAAATATGCCACGAAAACATAAAGAAAATGAGAGATCAGAAGGGGAAGAAATAATTATTAATGTTGTTAACTGACAGGAAATTGAGCATCAGGTAGACTAAGGGCTTGATTATTAGTAAAATTGCAGGAATTGCATGTCTCTGGGGCATAGCAAAAGCAGAGTCTCCTACTCTGGGGCTGTTCAGTCTGGAGTAGAGAAGGCTCCCAGGAGACCTAATTGTGGCCTTCCAGTATCTGAAGGGGGCTACAAGAAAGCTGGGGAGGGACTTTTGAGGGTGTCAGGGAGTGATAATACTAACTAGGGGGAATGGAAAAAAACTAGAAATGAGGAGATTCAGATTGGATGTCAGGAAGAAGTTGTTCCCCATGAGGGTGGTGAGAGACTGGCACAGGTTGCCCAGGGAGGTGGTGGAAGCCTCATTCCTGGAGGTTTTGAAGGCCAGGCTGGATGTGGCTCTGGGCAACCTGCTGTAGTGTGAGGTGTCCCTGGCCATGGCAGGAGGGTTGAAACTAGATAATCACACAGTATCACACAGTATCACAGTATCACTTAGGTTGGAAAGGACCTCGGGGATCATCGAGTCCAACCTATCAACACAGACCCCATGCCTAGACCATGGCACCAAGTGCCACGTCCAATCTCCCCTTGAACGCCTCCAGGGTCGATGACTCAACCACCTCCCTGGGCAACCCGTTCCAATGCCGAATGACTCGCTCGGTGAAGAACTTCCTCCTCACCTCGAGTCTGAACCTTCCCATTAAGGATCTGATGCGCTACTCCTGGCGCAGCTTGAGACTGCGTCCCCTCGTTCTGGTGCTGGTTGCCTGGGAGAAGAGACCAACCCCCTCCTGGCTACAACCACCCTTCAGGTAGTTGTAGAGGGCAATGAGGTCACCCCTGAGCCTCCTCTTCTCCAGGCTAAACAACCCCAGCTCCCTCAGCCTCTCCTCACAGGGCTGTGCTCAAGGCCTCTCCCCAGCCTTGTTGCCCTTCTCTGGACACGCTCAAGTGTTTCGATGTCCTTCTTAAACTGAGGGGCCCAGAACTGGACACAGGACTCAAGGTGCGGCCTAACCAAAGCAGAGTACAGGGGCACTATGACCTCCCTGCTCCTGCTGGCCACACTATTCCTAATGCAGGCCAGGATGCCATTGGCCCTCCTGGCCACCTGGGCACACTGCTGGCTCATATTCAGGTGGCTGTCGATCAGCACACCCAGGTCCCTCTCTGTTTGGGAGCTCTCCAGCCACTCCGACCCCTTTGTAGCTAAGTAGTAATTAAAATAAATCCTTGAGGTCCCTTCCAACCCTAACAATTCTAAGATTCCATGATTCTACTCTGCCCTTGCTCATTAGGTGATGTGTATTCATTACTGACCACTACCTGCTGCAGGCTGCTATCATTTCAGCAATGAAAGGAACGGAAAAGGAGTCAGTTCTAAACTCCACTCACTTCTACTCTTTCTTTACTCTTTCTTTACTCTTTCTCACTCTCTGCTTTTCTGAATCAGATTCATCCTCTACAACAGTTGGTTTGCACATGTTAATAAGGAAAGACGTGACAGATTCAGAGATGAACCAAAATTCACTTAAACCCAAGCCCCTCCTTTAATCCATAATCTCTCCTTCTTTTTGTATTGCCACCAAAAACATGATTAAAAAAAAAAATAATTAAAAAATAGGGAAGATAAGCATCCATCACTCTCCCTCCAGCTTCAGCACAGTGAGTCTGAGTTTCTGCCCCTGGGATTTTGCATTGTATGTTTACTCTATCTGGCCTACAAGTTCTTATTTTAGTAGCTGGTGGGACCTCCACTGGTAGATTATTCTCTACTCTTATAGTTTCATAGTTTCATAGTTTCATTCAGGGTTGGAAGGGACCACAAGGATCATCTAGTTCCAACCCCCCTGCCATGGGCAGGGACACCCCACACTACATCAGCCTGGCCACAGCCTCATCCAGCCTGGGCTTAAACACCCCCAGGGACGGGGCCTTGACCACCTCCCTGGACAACTCATTCCAGGGTCTCACCACTCTCATGGTGAAGAACCTCCTCCTCACATCCAGCCTGAATCTCCCCACCTCCAGCTTCATTCCATTCCCCCTAGTTCTATCACTCCCTGAGATCCTGAGAAGTTCTTCCCCAGCCTTCCTGTAGGCCCCCTTCAGATTATCCTTCTTGCTGAAGGATAATGATGATGATGATGATGATGTATTAGGTCTTTCCTACTTTTCTACTACAATGAGCAAGTATTCACTTCACACTTCTCTCCATGTTAATCTATGGGTATAGATCTGTGGTTGCCTTTTAATGTCTGCTTCATTAGATGGTATAAATGTGTGCAGCATTTTTAGCTGTGGTTGAGGAAAGCAGGGAATGTCGAGGTTAAGGTTTATTATGACTGTCATGTTCAGGAATGGAGAGCTGTATACCATCTCTGCTCTGAGTCTCTGCACCAATTGATGCTGGAGTTATGCATCTGCTCGAGGGACACCAAATAGTGGCCTTCCAGTACCTGAAGAGAGCTTACAAGAAGGTGACAGAGAGATTGTTTACAAAGGCCTGAAGTGACAGGGTGAGGAGCAACGGTTTGAAATGAGAGCAGAGCACATTCAGATTGGATGTCAGGAACAAATTCTGGACCACAAAGGTAGTGGAACACTGGAACAGGTTGTCCAGGGATGTAGTTGAGGTCTCATCCCTGAAGATACTCAAGGTGTGCCTTGACAAGGCTCTTAGCAGCCTGATCTAGTGGAGAATGTCTCTGCTGACTTCAAAGGGGGTTGGACTTGATGACCTTCCAACCCAAACCATTCTGTGATTCTATGATTCTGTGATTCTGTGATGTTGTGATTCTGAGATTCTGTGAATCTATGATACTATGATTCTGTGATTCTATGATTCTGTGATGTTATGATTCTGTGATTCTGTGAATCTATGATGCTGTGATTCTGTGAATCTATGATGCTATGATGCTGTGATTCTGTGATTCTATGATTCTGTGATGCTATGATTCTGCGATTCTGTGAATCTATGATGCTATGATTCTGTGATTCTATGATGCTGTGATTCTATGATTTAATGGATCTAATATTCCATGATTATATGGTTCTATGGTTCAATGATTCTCAGTTTATCACCTTGTGGATACTCATTTTCTCTATGGGTGATCAAGATGGAATAGGTCTCTGCACCAAATATTGTAAGCCTCCTTGGAAGTATCAGTGAAGCTGGGTTGAAGAAATGATGGCACAGTATATAGGAATGTAAAGCCCAACAGATAATAGCTCTGTCCCTAGCCCCACACACACATTAAGAACATCCACCAGTGTCATTTATTATGTAGAGGGCACTATACAGTTGCCCTCCCCTGACACGAGCAATACAAGTGCTTCTTGAGGGAATAAGCCCCTGAAAGCTTGGTTGCAATTTACTTCTTTACTTCCTGCACACAGTAACAATGATAGTTGAGTTGAAAAGCATTTTAAAATTCATAAATATCTAAGTAGCCATTATCCAGTGGAAAAGATAGATCTGACTATAAGACCTGCTCCACTACTCAGTTACTCCAATTTTAAACTGATGTAACTCTACAGTAATCAATGAGGGTAGTGGTGGGCAACTGAAGCAGCACAAGGCACATTAGGTTTTTAGTACATCTAAGGATCTCTTTGCTGATAAAGAAAGTCACCATTCTCACTGTGTGGGAGGGGTTTTTTTTTGGGGGGGTACCTTAATAAGCAGAAAAGGGGGCACTCAGAAGAACTCAGAACACTTTAAAAACCTGTTTGTACTGTGACAGGCAAAAAGCTGAGGGAGCAAAGCATGGCATCTAATTTTCTCTTCATTTTTGTGGGGCAGAAATTTGTCTCAAAAGTAAATTTAGCTCCTTAGAGAGTTAATAAGACAGTGATTCCAGCTGGAATTTGTTAGTTCCAACCTTATTGATTCTATGATTCTATGATTTAAGACAAAATGCCATAGAATGGTTAAAGGATGTTGGGTAGTGATAGCACTAGGGGGAAAGGATCCAAGCTAGAGGAGCAGGGATTCAGATTGGATGTTAGGAAGAAGTTGTTCCCCATGAGGGTGGTGAGACACTGGAAGAGGTTGCCCAGGGAGGTGGTGGAAGCCTCATCCCTGGAAGTTGTTAAGGGCAGGCTGGATGTGGCTCTAGGCAACCTGCTGTAGTGTGAGGTGTCCCTGGCCATGGCAGAGGGGTTGGAACTGGAGGATCCTTGAGGTCCCTTCCAGCCCTGACAATTCTGTGTGAAAATGAGAAATATAATCTTTATAGGTTTAAAAATGTGAACAGTTTAAGACCAGAAGGAGGCTGATAGAGCTTCAGTCTGGACTATTTTTCTCTTCACTTTCACTCCACTGAGCAGACTTGATTTAGGCCAAAGTTTCTGTTCCTTTTTTATTATTATTTTTAAAACAAGAAAAGTTTGCCATCTCCATCTTTCTATAAACTGCTGAGCCCTAACCTCTTACTCATGACACTGTGTGTCACCAAAGCAAATGTGGATAGCAGAAGAAGTGATTCACCATGCTAAATTAGTGACAGAACTGGGGGGAATGGAAAAAAAAACAACCTAGACGTGGGTAGATTCAGATTGGACATCAGGAAGAAGCTCTTCGCCATGAGGGTGGTGAGAGCCTGGCACAGGTTGCCCAGGGAGGTGACGGAAGCCTCATCCCTGGAGGTTTCTAAGGCCAGGCTGGATGTGGCTGTGAGCAACCTGCTGTAGTGTGAGGTGTCCCTGGCCAATGCAGGGGGGGTGGAACTGGCTGATCCTTGAGGTCCCTTCCAACCCTAACAATTCTGTGATTCTATAAAGACAACAATCCTCTCCATGCTTCTACCCCCCAGCCCTCCCACCCCCCAGCCCAACTCCTGTGCAAATCTAGCCCCATAGCCTAGGGGGTGAACATAAAGAGCAACACAAGGCTCTGGTGTTATTTGCACCCTTCTGATAGCTCAGCTTTTCGTGGAGGGTCTGCTGTGGCATTTCAAAGACAATAAGCAAACCTGCATCAGACAAACAAAAGTTGCATTCCTTTACAGTTTAGATGTGAGAGCTAAAACAGATACGGTGCTGTTCAATCCTTTATCAAGGTGACACAGCCCCAGAAAGCTTTGATGCTGCCTATTGCAAACCTCATGAGGATATGAGTAGGAAAGGAAATCTGATTAGTTTGTTTGACTCTCCTTTCTAGCTACACGCATTCAGAGCGGGTTTCTGTACGACTCTCTTCCCCTCTCTTTATTGTGTGGTTTGCTTTGTTTGCTTGAGTTTAAAACTGCCATTACGTGAAAGTGTTGCAAGTATAAATAATTTAGAAGAGAACTCTGTGGGGATACTAATAATATGCCCCTGCCTTTTCTAATAGCAACTCATTACTGATCTGAGAAGGAGTCTTCCACAGGAACACTCACACCGCAGCACTGTAGCGTGGCTATTGTGGATGCTGACAACGAAATAATTTTGACACCTCTCTAGTTAAGTGTATTTCCCTTCTTAATAACACCCCTTTTGATTAGGATTTGCACCACTGCTTTGGATTCTGTAAAAATACCCAAAGGCTTCCTGAGTGGACAGATGGATGTATAGACTGATACACACCTAGCTGGTTTTACCTGTCTTCTCAAGCGACTGGCTTGAGATCAGCCCTGAAGAAAAGGACCTGGGGGAGCTGGTGGAGGAGAAGCTCAACAGGAGCCAGCAGTGAGCACTTGCAGCCCAGAAAGCCAAGCAGAGCCTGGGCTGCAGCAAGAGAAGCACAGCCAGTAGGGCCAGGGAGGTGATTCTCTCTCTCTGCTCCACTCTGGTGAGACCTCACCTGGAGTACTGTGTCCAGTTCTGGAGCCCCTAGTACAGGAAGGATCTGGAGGTGCTGGAAGGTGTCCAGAGAAGGGCCATGAGGATGAGCAGAGGGCTGGAGCTGCTCTGCTATGAGGACAGACTGAGGGAGTTGGGGTTGTTCAGTCTGGAGAAGAGAAGGCTCCCAGGCGACCTTCTTGTATCCTTCCAGTATCTGAAGGGGGCTACAAGAAAGCTGGGGAGGGACTTTTGAGGGTGTCAGGGAGGGATAGGCCTGGGGGGAATGGAGCAAAAGTAGAAGTGGGTAGATTCAGATTGGATGTTAGGAAGAAATTCTTCCTCATGAGGGTGGTGAGACACTGGAAGAGATTGCCCAGGGAAGTAGTGGAAGCCTCATCCCTGGAAGGCCAGGCTGGATGTGGCTGTGAGCAACCTGCTGTAGTGTGAGATGTCCCTGCCCATGGCAGGGGGGTTGGAACTGGATGATCCTTGAGGTCCCTTCCAACCTTAACAATTCTGTGACTCCATGATTCTCTGTTTGGATGTGATACCTTTCCCTAATAAGAAGAATCCACTACAATACAATTATCTAACAATACACAACTGCTTCTAAGAGAAACCTGATAGATGTTATTAAAGACACATGTACAAAGGTGTTTAAGAAAAGACTGGATGAGGCACTTAGTGCCATGGTCTAGTTGAATAGTTAGGGTCAGGTGAATGGTTGGACTTGATGATCTCTGAGGTCTCTTCCAACCTGGTTGATTCTGTGATTCTGTAATAAGCAGGCCAAGCTCAAAGATTCTGATTCTGTTCACTTTCATTTAAAGGAAAGAAAAAGCTTTTAATGGGGCTTCTCTTAGCTTTACCCCATGATTTGATACATTACTTTGCCAACCCTTTGTAGCAAATAGTAGTTTGAAGTAGGCTTTGGTTGTATGCACTTGGTGGTCCTTTCAGGAGTCAGCAAGGCCAACAGCTGGGGCTTTTTTTTAACCCTGGCTTTTTTAATGCTTTTGCCTTTTCTCTCCTGTAAATGAATGGGTGCTGTCAGTCTGAATGACTGTAGCTCAGAAAAATCATCCTGGGATCTTTGGGAAAGTTGTAGGGTAGGCAGGCAATGTTTAAAGCAGTCCTAAGCACCCAACAAACAACAGTGAGGGTTAACAACTCATGAGATGTAGTGGCTACCCTCTCACCCAGATGCATACTATTTCAGGACTTGGATATTTGGACTATGTTATGGAGAAAGCTACTGATTACAAATAATCACAAACTGTTTAAAGCCACTTTAAAAAAAACCCAACAAACCAACCCCAAACAACACACACGCAGCAAGCAAAACCAAACCAAACCCAGCCAAAACCTAAACACTGCAGAACTTTATCAGAACTGTATTAACATCTTCTGTTCCACAATGGAGGGAAGTTGTGATGAAAATGATCATGGGGCTGGAACACCTCTGCTATGAGGACAGGCTGAGGGAGCTGGGGTGGTTCAGCTTGGAGAAGAGAAGGCTGAAGAGAGACCTAATAGCAGCCTGCCAGTATCTGAAGGAGGCTACAAGAAGGCTGGAACAGACCTGTTTGCAAAGACCTGCAGTGGCAGGATGAGGGACAATGGTTTGAAATGAAAGAAGAGGAGATTCAGATTGGATGCTGGGAACCATGAGGGTGGTAGAAGGTTGGAAATGATTCCCAGGGAGGTACTTGAAGCCCAATCCTTGGAATTATTCAAAGTCAGGATTGACAAGGCTCTGAGTTAACTGCAGGGGGGTTGGACTAGACAACCCTTGGAGGTCCCCTTCCAACCCAAACCATTCTATGATTCTGTGATTTTCAGGGCAGCTTGTTCACATGTTAAAGGATACATAATCCATTCAAACCAAACAGAACTCAAGATTCAAAAAGCTCAGATCTCAAACTTCTCATTCTAAAATACTGTAGAAAGCTTCACAGAATCATAGAATTGTTAGGGTTGGAAGGGACCTTCTGATGGTTTAACACCCAGCTGTGGATTTGCTTGGAAATTTGCAGCTACCTTTTTTTGAAAGGCACAGCCTGAAACTGTCACAGACCTCAAGGATCATCCAGTTCCAACCCCCCTGCCATGGGCAGGGACACCTCACACTACAGCAGGTTGCTCAGACACACCCAGCCTGGCCTTAGAAACCTCCAGGGATGAGGCTTCCACCACCTCCCTGGGCAACCTGTGCCAGTCCCAGCCTAATGACTATGAAAGTTCAAACTGCTGATGAGATGAAACAAGCCACAGCTCGTGTCTTCCTTCTCTATACATCTCTAGGACTCCTCACAAGTCTATTCCCTCTGCCCCAAATCCACAGGAATTTCCTAGTGTTGCCCTTTCTCTCACATCTTCAGTGTCTGCCTCTCTTCCTATCTCCGTTTCAACAGTATGTCTCTCTTGCCTCTGCCCTCATCTCTTCTCACCTTGACTGGTGTAGTTCCCTTCTTTCAGGATTCTAAGTCCCAGTTCTTCATCTCCCCTACTAATGTGCCAAATGCCCATCCTCCTCCCTTCTCACACACACACACACATCAAAATCACCTCCTACTTCAGGCGCTTCAGCAGCCCTCCACCACCCTTTTCTGGATCAATTTCAAAACTCTCTTTTTTAAAACAATGTCAAAACCTACATCAACTTCGATGTCCTCCTTTTGATTTTCTTATTTTTCTTACTCTCCTCTCTTTGTCTAATTCTGCCCTTCCCCTCAGTTCTGCAGTCTCAGCTGAAAAATCCTTCCCCTCTACCACAGCTCTCATCTAAAGATCCTTTCTGTATCTAAGAGCCTTTCTGTGTCATTGGCTAGCTGTATATTTTCTCCTTTGCCTGTACATACCTCTTAATTTCTCTCCATGGAAACTGGTTTGGGACTAAGTTCATGAGGAAGATTAATACTGTACAGCATGCTCAAGCAGTTATTATAGAGCTGTGCTACACTGGAAAACCAGAGCATGATCTGGATAGCACTCAGAATAAATTTGGCAGAAGGATTAAATGTTTGGGGGTTGGTTTTTTCGCAGTCCAGATGCAAAACATGCCCACAGAAGTTTTTCCTAGCCATTTTTTTTCCCCCCCTGTATTTAGTCCACCTGAAAATGAAGTGTAGGCACCTGTCTTGGCTCCACATCTTTGCATCATGTTTGTCCTAGCAATGAGACACTTGGAATCACAGAATCATAGAATTGTTAGGGTTGGAAAAGACCTCAAGGATGATCCAGTTCCAACCCCCCTGCCATGGGCAGGGACACCTCACATTACAGCAGGTTGCTCACAGCCACATGCAGCCTGGCCTTAAAAACCTCCAGGGATGAGGCTTCCACCACCTCCTTGGGCAACCTGTGCCAGGCTCTCACCACCCTCATGGGGAACAACTTCTTCCTGACATCCAATCTGAATCTCCTCATTTCTAGTTTTTTTCCATTCCCCCTAGTTAGTATTATCACTCCCTGACACCCTCGAAAGTTCCTCCCCAGCTTTCTTGTAGCCCCCTTCAGATACTGGAAGGCCACAATTAGGTCTCCTGGGAGCCTTCTCTACTCCAGACTGAGCAGTCGCAACTCTCTCAGTCTGTCCTCATATCAGAGCAGCTCCAGCCCTCTGCTCATCCTTGTGGCCATTCTTTGGGCACACTCCAGCACCTCCAGATCCTTCCTGTACTAGGGGCTCCAGAACTGGACACAGTGCTCCAGGTGTGGTCTCAGCAGAGTGGAGCAGAGAGGGAGAATCACCGGCCGGGCCCTGCTGGCTATGCTAGAGCTGTGACATAAGCATTTCAAATTAAGATGTGGAATTTAACATTGTGATGTGTTTATATTTCTTGCTTTATAGACTCAGATTTCTTGGAGCAAAGGAAACCAGTCCCTTAAATACTCTTTTTTTTTTGTCTGTGAGCACATGTTATCAGCCATCAAAATGAAGCAGCTAATTGGATCACCCTTCTCAGCAGAACTGATTGGTGGTTAAGGGACACATAAAACACAGCTGGATTTTTCAGCTGGGGTTTCTGTCAAAACCCATTTGGAGTGCTGCATTTTCCTTTGGCTATTGACCACCAGATTTGTTTTGTTTGTGTTTATTTCACTGACTGTCAGAGGTAATGCATTTCCTGAGATGTCTCAGAGAACTCAGGTGAGGCACCACAGGCTATGCTGTCTTAGGGTAGAGTTTACTAGGATTAAAGCAGATGTGGCATTACTAGGGGCTGCTAAGCCTCCTGTGATTTATAAAGATATAAAGTATATCTTTTATGATTATGATGATGCTAAAAATTTTGTGGATGATAATATAGTAACACTGGAAAAGCCTGACTATTACAGCTGGGCAGGCATCAAGACAAGGAAAAGGAAACCAATTCTCCTTTACTAGTTCCTCTGAATGGGTGTCTGCATTTGGTGCTTTTACTCTGCTTTAGGGGGAGCTAGGTTTGCAGGCCTGGAGGCATATTTGATTTACAAAATAGTTAAATGTTGCAGGGTTGCCACTACCAAACTCAAAATGTGCACTGTTCCTAGAAATGTACATGTGCCATAGGTAGTAGTAGCAACTCAAAGTGCAAACCAAGGAATAACTTTCCCTCTTTTAACTAATGATTTCTCTCCCTCTCTTTTCTTCGGTTTGGACACTGAGTTAGAACAAAAACCTTGGGTTTATTCCATTTGTAGTCCATTTCTTAACAGAGTGATTTTTAAATTCATCTGCACACAAGCAGAGCGCTGAACCACTTCACTTGAAGATGCTACCTGTGAATTTGGGCTGTATTTTCCCCTGTAGGCTTCTTCTGGTTTTACATCTTTGTTCTGTTGACCTTAAATGTTGTGTTTCTTTTCAAGGCTGGTTAAAGATGTTCTAAACTTGGCTCGAGCATCTTATGAAACTATTAGTATAATGGCTTATAAACCAATTAAGCCACAATAAAAGCCCTGAGCAGTATGTTTCACAAATTATCTCCTCACAAGTATATCTGTATCTGTTATGTGTATCATTTGAGTTGCATATCAGTGTTAAATGCAAACCCTACAAGCTTTAGTTTAAGCTGGTCTTTATCATTCATCATCACTGTATTTTCCAGCACTGTCAACCTTAGCAGCAGATGACTAAAACCTTTTGACAGAATCACAGAATGTTAGGGGTTGGAAGGGACCTCCAGAGATCATTCAGTCCAACCCCCCAGCCAAAGCAGGGTCACCCAGGGCAGGTCACACAGGAATGCATTCAGGCAGGTTTTGAAAGTCTCCATAGAATGACACACCACAACCTCTTTGGGCAGCCTGCTCCAAGTCTCCAGCACCCTCACCATATGCAAGTGTCTTCTCACACTGAGGTGGAGCCTCCTGTGTTCTAGCTGGTAACTGTTGTTCCTTGTCCTGTCACTGGGCACCACCACAAAGAGCCTGGCACCTTCATCTTGATCCCACCCCTCAGATATTTACAGACTCTGAGCCTTCTCTTCTCCAGGCTAAACAGCCTCAGGCCTCTCGGTCTTTCTCCATAGTAGAGAAGTAGTAGTCCCTTCATTATCTACACAGCTCTCCATTGGACTGTCTTGAACTGGGGTGACCAGAACTGGAGACAGCATTCCAGGTGTGGTCCCAGCAGGGCAGAGCAGAGGTCGGGGAGAACCTCCCTAGACCTTCCAGACAGACTTTTCTTAATGCACCCCAGGATGCCATTGGCCCTCTTGGACACAAGGGCACGTTGCTGACCCATGGAGAACTTGCTGTCTGCTTTTGGTCTGTATATATTTGTTTCCATTGGTAAGCATGCACAAACCTGCTTAGAATGGCTTTTAACTGAGAAATTGGGAAGTGTAACTCTAGCAGTATGTGGTAATTTTATATAGGAAGGACTTCCAGGGCAGAGGAGTAGGAACACAAATATATATTTGATGATAAACAGACTGTAATGTGTTTGAGAGTGACACAAAACCTTCAACAGAAAATGAGCCTCAGTGTAGGTCTCCAGGGGCCAAATTCAGCCAAAGTTCTTGTCATACATCAGCCATACACAAAAGAGGTAAATGGGGCAGGGGGAGTGCTATCCTCAATGGCTCACTGGCTAGAAAATTCACTTGTTAAACAGGATATATGTTTGCAGGTCTTCTCTTCATCTTGATTTAAATCAATGTCTTAGCCGTTCCAAGTGAGCTGCATTCCCCAATCAATTCTCTATTGAACATAAAGCTCCATCTTTACTCTTCTTCACCATCACGCCTTCCTTGCCCTCCTTCGTGCCAGCTCTGTTGTGTATGTAATGACTAGTCAGTAGAACAAAATTAAATAAGAACAAGGGCTTGACTGTACAGACTCTTGGTTAGGGCTTGAACTTCAGATGTGTGAAAGCGCCAGTTAATTATGACTGTATAATTGCTTACTTCGTGTGGAACATCTTTAGAATGAGAACTGAAAGGGCTTTGTTCACTGTACTGAATACCTAGGTGATTCAGATACTCTTTTAGGATGTGACAGGCCTATGCTCAAGTTATTGTTCCAAACCAAGCCAGGATAGGGAGGCAAAACTTGATTTCTTTCTTGCCAGATAAACAGTCAACTAATTATGGTGTCAGCTATAAGGAAAAGAGATCTTTATCTGTGTTGTTATAAGAACAGATCTGTCCTGAGAACAGACCTGTCCTAAGTTGTCTTTCTCACTAAAAGCATCCATAAGAATCCTGACTGGACATAAGTGTTTTGCCCTAGCTCAGAGGCAGAGCATGGTTACATCAGCGAGTAACTCACTGTTAGGACACAGAGACACACAAGAAGATGATGATGGGATGAGATGGCAAAGAGCAGAAATCAACGGGGCAATTTAGGCAATGGCTGGGTGAAGTGAGGGTGCTTTTTTGTTTTATTTTTTTCATTTTTATTATTTTTTTTTAATGTAGTTAGGTATCTAAAATCCACCTTCTGGTGACTCCAGGAACACCCAGCCACAGACAGGAATTTCCTTGGTGTCGACATCCCTCTGCTAATCTCCTAACTCAGAATTTCACTGAGCGTTAGAATTCACTTTACAGGGCCTATGATGCTTTTGACAATAGGCCTTGGTGACTTTTGAGTTCTGTACCAGACCAGGCTGAAGTGATCAGCATTGTTGGATGCAGACCTGCAATTAACAGCTCTGTGGGCTCAAATGCAGGTTTATACACATATTCTTAGATGCCTTCATCCCTACGCAGTGCAGGAACAATTAGTGACATTCTCCTGAAAATTAAGCCTCAACATCCTACCAGTCAGAACAGTCAGAGTTAATACTGAGATCCATCAGCAACCAGTTATTAAAATTATGTAAGATCACACACAGAGTTTCCAAACTCCTCTCATAAAGAAAGATAAATATTAGATAGGCTACAGAGATTGGATCTCATTTCATAACAGATATCTCAATTGTATGCAAAACCTGGGGCAGTGGAACACATTACAGGACTGGCCACTTCTCACTGAAGAAATATGTGCCCAGTTTCAAGTTTCTTTTTGTGGTGTGATTTAATTTTCACATCAGATATTTTAAGTGTCAGTGACTACATTTAGAGAGACGTCTCCAGCTAGCCATAATTTAAGGGGGGGAGGAGGGGAACCACCATTAATAGTCCTCTTTTTAGCTGGGAAAGCAAACAACTGACACGTGGTGCACTCGAGCATGGGCTACTCCAAAGCTCTGCTCTGCCCATAAGCCAGCTGGGTACTGAAATCAGGGAATCCAACTTTTCAAGTGCTTCAGAAAGCACAAACCTTCCCAGCTTCAGTTCCTAGCTGGTCGGAATGAAAACAGCAGAGGGCAAAGGGATGGTGTAACACTCACATCTATGTTCTCAATCATCACATATCTGGCCGTGTAGGACCCCTGCAGAGCACCAGGAAGCTTTATCACTGACTTGCCAGCTGTACTTTGCAATTATCTCTGGTGAGACAGCAAGGTAGTCTGAGTAGCAAGAGCTGAGCCCTGGGGGAGATGAAGCACTGACCAGAAAGCAGGGGAGACTGGGATATGAAGTGATAGGTTCAGAAAACAGCTCTGTGAAGGCTTTGTGTTTTTCCCAGTCCATGATTCCAAACCAGATGGTTTTACAGTAGTAGCTAAGGCACAAGGGTACAGGAAACACATTCATATACTACCAAACTCTGACAAATGTTCTTAGAACATTTTCTCTTGATTCCTGTGGGATGCAGAGAACACAAAATGAGATGAGACAGAGGAAAAGTTTCACCAGTATGATGCTGAGAAGATCTCAGTGTGTAAGTAACTTTCCATCTTAGCACGCTTCAATAATGCAGCTGGCCCACACTTGCACTGCTGATACCTTCGGTCACTGTGCAGCACCTATTCCCTAACGTGGCTGCAGTCTGAGGGTGTCTGTGGTGTTGACACACCTAAGCCATTGGACCCCGTGGTTTAATGAAGTCTTGCCAACACTACTGGAATAATTAAAAGGGAGAAAAATGAACAAGATTCTGCAGCTACAGAGAGCAGAATCTCCAGTAAGCAGACAGTGCAAAGAGCAAAACACAAGGGATGGCAGCACACAGGTCTGACTTGCTGAGAGGTGATTAGGTGTATCTGGGCAAGAGCTATAATATGGGAGAAGGAAGGGGATGTATTTATACACAGTGTATTATTTATGCCCATTACTTCTAATTGCCTAACTAGTTCTCTTTCCTCTCACGTATACTTTAGTACCCACCAACCAGAGAAAGATGTCTACAGCTAAATATCTGCCAATTATTATGGACTTTTACTTAATATTCTATTGTTCCACTGACAGCACAGTTTTTAATATATCATTTTATACTATCCTGTACATCATCATTTCCCTGCCTCCCTTAGGGCCCTGGCTGTAATAGTTCTTATTTATTTCCACAAGCCAGCATATATGCAAAAGATCTTGCAGTCGTGATGTTGCCCCCACCACCCCTCACCTCTTCTCATCTTTGCTGGGTTGTTTTTTTTTTTGTGATTGTTTGGGGGGTTTTAATCCTTTTTATCTGGTTTTTAAAGTTACAGTCTACAGAAGTGTGAACACAGCATGTGTGTAGACACACACTGGGGTCAAATACATTCGTAAACACACGAGACACACTTTCCTGCTCAGCAGCAGGATATTGCAGCCTTCTCTTGTGGTCTGGGGGTCTGGGGGTTCAGCTAATAAACTTGAAAATGGATCGGAAAGGAAATAAAGGAAAGCTCCCCCAATATTCCTAAAGGGTGAGGTAGGAGTTTGACAGCCCACACAGTGACTGATCACCTCACAGAATTCACTCAGCACCCTCTGAGTCTAAGGGAACCAAAGGGAGCATTGAGCCTGTGCTGGCAGTGCTGGGGTCTCGTTAGTTCCACCAAAAGCTCTTTTTTTACTAAGTACTTGTTTTGCAAAAGGCTTCTTTTGAGGAGAATCTCTAAGGACATAAGCTCGAGGTGGCTGTGACTGCATCACTGTCTCTGAAACTGAGCAGGCATCTTTAGGATCAGTAGTTCTGAAACTTTCAGCAGTGTCTTTCTAGACATGTATTTTGGCTGTGGGTTTGGGTTGGTTTTATTTCCTTTTAAAGCGGGCTCTTTGCATCCAGTTTCCTGAGGTCTGCTGGTTGACAGCTAGAAAAATATATATTTGTTTTCTTTCACATTTTAATGACAATGAAAAAGTGCACATGCTTCCTGGCCAAGACAGGACAGTGGGTACCCAAAATATATATATATATATATAAAAATAGATAAAAAATACTTTAAAAAAATATTGTTAACTCAAGGCAAAAATTTACTGTCAGGGAAAATGGAACATTCCTTCTGAACTCCAGAACTAGTAGTGCATGTGCAGGTTGGTTGTAGATGGTTGCTACAATAAGGCTTCTTTCATACAGGTGTGTTTATGCCCCAGGCTTGCTGGCCACAGTCCATTCCATTTACAGAAGCTGAATTAAACAATAACTACCGCATTGCAAAAAGAAGAAGGGGGGGAGGGGGGGGGGTGGGGGGAAGAAAGAGAAGGGGGAAAAAAAGGGTGAGCGTCAAAGGAGATGCCTGAGAGCTTTGTTAGGGCCAAGAAAAACCCTGTTGCAGTTGTCAGAGCTTGTTGATGTTGCAGAGAACGGCAATTTTTTTTTTTTCTGCTGGATTTTGTGGTTCTGCCTTAGGAAAGAAAGTAAAATAGAACGGAAGAACAAAGTCCTACTCTATAAATCAGCAGCTGCTCCTTGCCAGATCAAAGGAGTGACATTTTTGCTCCTGGACTACTTGTCCACTTTAGGTGCTTGACAGACAGCTAACAGCTGGCCTGTTACACAGTATAGGAGAGTTGGGCTACATCTTCTTCAGAGTAGATGACAAGCTAATCAGAGATATCCATAGCACGGGACATGTGAGTGCACCTTGATCTCTTCAAACATACCCAGTACATAATTGCTGAACACCTTTATGCATTTTTGGCAAGCTGCTGCTTAGGTAGTTTCCACTGAAAAGTAAGAAGGAAAATTAATTCCTTAATCTAATTTGATCAGGGAAGTTAAACAGATGTCAAAATTGTTGACAACTGTCCTGTTCAGGCCAGCTTAGAAGTGGCTATTTTTACTATTTCAATATTATTTTTTTTTAACTAGAAACCGTTAAAAAGATGTGCAAAATACTTCAAGGTGATACTATTCTAAAACTACTATTCCAAAACTACACTTACCTTTAAAAAAAAGTTACTTTAGAAAAAGTTATCTCCAAAAAGAAAGAAGTTACCTGAACTGAAGCCTCTCAGCTCCCCAGTAAGAAACCAGACAGGCTGATTGTGTTTTCAAGGCTGCCAGACCCTCATTAGTTTTGAAAATCTTTTCCTATGAGTTTAAGATGATAAATGCACACATCTTTAAATGCATGAGTTAGTTAAGATTTTATAGGAGATCTGTTATCTACCTTTAACGTGGATGTCTAAGTGCCAGCAAATCAAAGCGCATGCCAGATTAGCTAAAGTTGCATTTAGCATCTCTGCGAGACGTATGTATACAAACCTGGAATTTTAATGCCAGTAGTAAAAATTTCAAAGTGATTCAGCTTCTAGTTGATTCTCATCTGCAATAAATCAAGCACAGGATGAGGTTGTGTACTACAGCTTCTATCTATTGACTTTGCATTTTATCTGTTAAGATATGAATAGCTAAGGAAGTAATGCCCGTTTGTCTCCTCCCTTCCTTTCAACTATCTTTAAAAGTATCATTTTTACAGGGCATGATAAATAACCAAATATGAATAGTCTGATGGCACTCATGCAAGAGCGTAACAGGTATGGCCAGTGCGTGTTACGTGGCTTCAGGTGCCAAGTGCCGGGCACTGAAAGGCACTTGCTGCCCGCCAGAAGCCCAGGGAGCATAAGGAGGAAGAATTATTTCCCAGTGAGGGTGACAGAGCCCTGGAGCAGGCTGCCCAGGGTGGATTGTGGAGTCTCCCTTTCTGGAGGTATTCAAGACCCGCCTGGATGTGTTCCTGTGTGATCTGCTCTAGGCGCTCCTGCCCTGGCAGGGGGGTTGGACCGGATGATCTCTCGAGGTCCTTCCAGCCCCTAACATTATGCGATAAAGGGCGATGCTTTCCGCCTGAAGCTGAGGTTTCCAGAGAGCCCACCCCATGGTGGGTGCGGTGGCAGCTCCTCACCACCTTCCCACGGGTAGGCGCACAGGCACAGGTAGCTCCCGCCCGCCCTCGCCCGTAGCGGGGGTTGCGCGGCCGCTGGCTGCCCAGCGCCTGCGTTTGCACCCAGGAACCCCAGAGCGCGGCCGTGGCACTGCCCCCGGCCCGCCGGCGGCGCTCTGGCCCCACCTGATGGCGCCCAGCTGCACAGCGGGAGGCCTCACCTGGGGCCACCCGAGCCTGCAATGCTGGGCGAGCCCAGCTTTGCAGCAGGGAGTGGCCGCTCTTCTCTCGCCAGCCTCACCGGGTACCGACCCCAAGCCTAGGCTGGCTTTGACTTTCTCACGGCCCTGGGCTGCTGGCGAGGACGATGGAAGCAGCAAGGCGCAGGCTGGCAGAGGTGCCAGGGTGGCCATGGGACCTCCATGTGCTTGGGGAGCCCCAGCTGCAGCTGAGGCTTCCCAGACGGCTTCCTTGGTTGTAGAGAAAGGGTCCTGTGCACAAGCCCCGGCCGCAGGAGCACAGGCAGGGTGGCTCCCCAGGGTTTGTGCTGCAGTGCAGCTGCTCCCCATGACCATGGCCACCAGGTCCATCCTTGGCTGAGCCAAAGTGTTTCCCCACATTCCCACGAGGTAACCGAGAGAGAGTTCCACGTTTAACGAGATGGATTTTCTCCGAGTTGAATAAATGCCCGTCATGCCAATTCTCCTGATTTTATCTCAAGGCTCAAGTTATTTCATGTTAGCTCAAGGTCCCAGCTCCGGGAGACGATGGTTGCACGATAATATTTTCCAGCAAGTTTCTAGATTTTTGTGGCTGAGAAGAGTAGTTTGAAACTGTGGCGCCATGACTGAAAAGCTTACAAAGTAAACACTGAGCAGAGTGCTTGTTTAAATGTCTTACTGTTAGGACAGCTACGGGATGGGCAAATTCAGTATTTCCAACAACTGGCACCCCTGAGTGGCAGAACGTATTTTAGGAGCTCCAATATAAACATACAAGATGCAGCAGAGGTCTTTGGGCCAGTTAGTGCCAGGCTCAGGCAGCCTCAGGCGCCCAGTTCTGTTGCTTTCTGTCATCTTCTGGAGCCTTCTCCCCACCAAACAAGGATGCTGACTTAGGTTCTCTGAATCACACCTTTGACAGATGTGAGATGTCTAAATTAGCTACAGAAAGTAATTTTAAACAGCCCATAACCCCCCCTCTTGTCTAACAAGGCTGTCTAAAACTATGTGAAGTTTTGTCAGAGAACAAACCTACCTGTCCCTCCCTCTTCCTCTCCAAACCAATAGTGTAAGTGACTCCATTCTTCAGTATTCATGACTTAGGGAAGCCTTATTGAGATGGCTCATTTCCAGGTGACTAACTCAGCTTTTTTAATTTTCTATAAAGGAATGCTACAAATAAGGGTTGGTAACCAGGTGTGGCACAGATTCAGTGAAGCATAAACAAAGACTTTTTCAACTACTTTTGTACACACGTGTACAGAAGGAAGCCTGAACCTAATTCTGTCATTTTAGAATGCATACTGGAGAGAGAAGTTAAATAAACTACGATAACTAGATTTTACTTGCTCAGATAAAAGTTTGGATGATAGGCAAAGACTGCTGTGAAGGAGATGGGGGGTGTGGAGTGTACACTGATGAAAGTGTTTCTGCAGATTAGTCCTTTTCTGGTGCATTCTTTCAGACTGCTCTGATCGGCTCAAGACTTCTGAAATGATTCTTTCAGCTTAAGAAAGGAGTGATTTTCTAGGTTACTTATGAAAACATTCCTCTTTTTGTCACTTAGATCTAATATTCCATTGGTTATTTTCCCTTCCAAATTAGGGCATGCTTGGGCAACAAGGGATCAGTGTAGTATATACACTCTTGAGCTAAACACTGACATGTTCGTAGTCCAAATACTGAAATATCATTTAGGCAAAGTTTTATTTTCCCATCCGAGGTGAAAGCATTTGGATTATTATTTAGAATGCATTCTTAGACTCTGACTCAGTAAAACATTGAAGCAGGTGCTTAAAACCCCATTTATTCCTCAGGCTCAGCCCCTATTTAGCTAGGTTTAATAAGAGCCAAGCTTCTCATCTGGATTTGGGAGGCTCTTGAACAATTTCACTTAAAAAGTTCCCCTGGGTGCCTAAACATTTTGATAATTAGACTTGATGTCCAGATAACAGAAAATAAAGGATTGTAACCCTGCTTTATTGATTTTCTTGTTGTTACTTTTATTGTTATTATTTCTATGACTAAGCCTGTGACAACATTCATTCAGTATCTCCTTTTCAAGTGAAAGGGCAGAAGTGTCTTCTTGTGCTAACATCAAACCTGAGTCCAAACTTTCCTTGTCATTATGCCTTTCAGAGAACTGGTTGTGAATTCCTCTCACAAATTTGTTCACGTATCTGTTTTTCACATAAACCCATTTATGTACTGGCAAGTTTGTTAAATAAATGCAGTACTTTAACACCTCGTTTTTCTGGGATCGATATTTTAAGTGGAAATGCAGATTGGAGACTGATACTGAAAAGTTTTGAGTTGTATCTGGTGGCTGCATGTTGTTCCTCAGTTTCTCAGAAGGAGCAATCTATTCTGCTGTGGTGGGCTGGCCCAGTTTTGTACCAGTTCATCTCACATAAGATACTGGACCATATAATGTGGGTGGAGTTAAATACCCTCCTCCAAGTTCAGACCCCAAGTTGGGGATGAATGGCATTTTCTTAAGCTTTCATGCACTCTACCCTCCTGAAACAAGGCCTGTTGGGCCCCTACATACTTGAAGTGAATTTTCCATGATAGCCATAGAGTAAAGCTGGAGCTGTTTCTAGTTCTGATTACCAACCAGCAAAGCCACTACCAGTTCGTTTCAAGGACTAATCTTACTCAGCTTCACTTGTGGAATAGCCACAGTGTTTTAAAACACATGTAGAATATATCTGTAAAAGACAGTGGAAATAGCAATAACGTTCTCTTTGGAACATGCCAGACTGGAGCAAGCAGACTAAGAGATCTCTTTTTGCTGTTCATTCTCTTCTACGCTTTGCCAGAATCTCTCTCTGCAATTTTGTCTGAACACTATTTATTCTAAAAATAAAATGGATGATGTAAATGTAATGCTGTTTGACACGAGTTGAGATAAAGTATGCTAAAATATAGGAAGAAGATTGATTATAGGACTTCCTATAAAATACAGAATACATGTTTATTTTGGACAAAGAAACCAAAGGGCTCTATGTGAAGAGATGCAATTAAATGCATATATTTAGATTATATTGTCATGCTAATTAACGTGGATAGGGTAGGAACCAATTAGGACTAGGACTACCAAATCACCTAGACTACATTGCACATTCACTAGTATACCTTTACTGCTCTGCTGGGTTTTGCTGGAAGCAGAGAGAAGTGAAATGTGCTCGTTTGGAAGTCCATGCTGTTGTGCATTTTGAGCCAAACCTTGTTCGCCGTGCTTTCGGAAACGGTCCCACAAAAGTTACCAGAACTACTTGTGTAAGAAAGACAGGCTCTGGCTAGAGCCTGCTTTTAGGTGGCAATTAAAGGAAAAGACAAGATGCAGGAACCCTTTCTTTCAATTCAGATGGATATTGTTTGAGTAACGCGAGGTCAGTAGTCTGTCATTTGCAAAATGCTGGAAGTAAGATTTTCATTAAACGTAGTATGGCAGTGACATGTATTTCTCAATGCTGCACACCTCATTTATCATGCTGGAATGAGGACCCAGTGCCATATGAATGTAAAGTTTGTGAAGGTATTGCCTCACAGCCCTGGAGGCTGATGACCCCTCTTTATCTACACAGCAGGTAAGGCACAAACAGTGGCAATGTGAGCTCTCTGCGCAGTCCCCTGCCAGTGTGCCTGACTGCTAAGCTGGGGAACAAAGGAAAGATAGCATATGGATAGCAGATTGTAGGAGCGCTGAGAGAGGACTGGGGAAATCTATGTTGGGTGTGTGGCTCTGCCAAAGATCTCTTGTATGACTTTGGCCTTGTCACTTAATCTCCTTCTGTCTCTGTTCCGAGGGAGAAAGCGTCTCTGCTCTCCCTCAGGCTTTGCCTGGAAATCTGTTCAGATCCTGAGTTCTCTTGGACGGTGTGCTTGTGCAGTATGGGATAGAGTGAGGCTGAACTTCACTGGGTCCTCTAACTGCTGCTATCATCCAAATGATAGGGATTACTGTGAGCAGAAGAGTAACAAAGGAGTCCATGTTTTGCTGATAGATTTTGCACGTCTTTTCAGGCCATTCAGTCTTCGGCCTCTGGGTGAAGGCTATGAGCAAGGCAGGCAATTAGTTTCAGGAGCAGAGCTGTGAATTCTTCCTTTATAGGGTTCCCAGTAAGGTTGGGAATAGTGGTGCTGGCGTTCTCTTTTTCTACCTGTCTCTTAATGCCTTTTTGAAGACATTTGTGCCAAAATAACATCACGGTGTTTCTGCAACACGAACTGAAGTGCTGTGCAAAAGGCTGTATATTGCTTTACTTTGGCCCTGGAGATGGCTCCCTGAGGGATTAAAAAAAAGAGAGAGAGAGGAAAACAAACCAAAAAAAAAGCCCTCAAAAAAAAAAATAATGTAAAGGCTGGGCCAGGGACTATGGTTTCTATGTCTCTATTATGCACTGTGCATATTTATGGGGCAGTATAAAGAATAAATAATAATCCACAAACACTCCATTCTGTGCCCTTGTCTACCAATTGTGCAGATGCATTACATGATGTAGCTCCTAGTAATGGAACTGGGATCAGATTTTTAGCTTCAGCTGAAATGTAGGTCTGTTTGGCACCTGCAGTGTGGTGAACATAAGTAATTTCACGTGTAGTTTTTCAGACATACCCATTGGTACAGCCCGTGTCATCTATAGACAGGAGTTTTCAGAGGAGCCATAGCAATGGAATATCAAAGTGCTCGGGGTGCCTAAAAACTCCTATGTCTTTCTAAATGTATGACAGCGTATCTTCAGAGAAAGTATTGTTGGTCTAGAGGATGCCATTGGCACCTGCAGTTATGTACATGTGTAACAGAAAAATGGGAAAATAATGAAATCGGAAGTTAAACCCAAGTGCTACTTTTTGCAAGTTCTGCTGGACAGATGAGATCACTTTTATCCCTATTTTTCTTCTGTAGGGAAACAAAAAATTGGGGGACTCACTAGTAGAGCTTTAACTCTCGTTTCTGAAACGAGCAGTGAATTTCCTCTGCACAGAGTTCACAGTGAAGGGCTAGCTTCACTCACATCCAAGGAATACAATGAGGCCAAGCTCTTTCGGGACTGAACGGCTGGGCCAGATTGGGTTTTCAGCACCCATCCCAAAAGGCTTATTCTGTGGTGGCTGTCCAAGGTGTAAGGCTGGAGTGGAGTATCCCAATCTGCTGCTCATGGAGGTAAAGCAGTTGTCACCTGAAACCCTTCAGGCCTCTGACTTTTCTTAATGCTCTGCCTTGTTGTGCGAGCCCATTGAAGGAACACTTCAGAGGGCATCCATTTCTTACTAATGTAAACTTTCTGAGGAGTATCCAAAGATATGACCTCTAGGTGAACCTTTAACCTTCCCCTTAATTATTTGTTTGAAGACAGTGTCGAGTTCTCCCGCTGAGAGCCAAGACCCATAATGCTTCGCAGCCCTGCGAGCCAGGGCGTGTGTGCAGGGAAGTGGAGAGGGACATAAATAAGGGGACCACCAGATGTAAATAATAAAAGTGGTTGGAGTTTAAATAAAAACCAAAAAAGCAATTTGGTTTCCCCAAAGAGTGACCTGATTGAAGAAAAGGGGTTAGTAAGACGGAAAGTTGGGGAAGGGGGGGGGGAGCTTTTCTGTTGTCTGTGATTTTTTACAGGCCTAAACAAGCGCCCATTCCATTCTTTAAAACCTTGCCATCTGTATACACCATTAGAAGCTCATAGGAGAAGAGAAAACAGTCTTATCGGGCTTTCCTGTTAATCTCTATTGGCCTTAACTTTAGCTGATAAAAGGCACGCTGGATGGAGGAGGTTCAGGTCAGGCTCCATTTGGTCAGCGTGGTAACGGTACTGGAAAGCAGCTCAGCAAATTAAGTCCTATCGGGGACCTTTGTCTTTGAGGACGGAAACATTCCTGGAAACCAGGGCTGGGAGATGCCTTCGCCCTGCCGCAATCAGAAGGGAATAAACAAGAACATCAACTGCGTTTGAGTTTTTATTTTAATACCTGAAGCCATGACTAATTCCGAGGCAGGATGACATTTCTGACAGCTGAATTATACTTTTCCTAAAGAATAAAGAATGTCTTTCGGATGTAAACAGAAGTGATGCAAAAGAGCCCTTTAGTGTTACTTGTAGCATTTATGCATCTGTCTAATGAAATTTCCACGACTGTGATTACAGGAGGTGCAATCGAAGGTGTGCCACCGTCTTTCATTATCTGCAGAGGAATTTAACTGGGGGGTGGAGGGAAGGAAGCAGGACAAAAGGCCTTGCAGAGTTGATGCTATATAAAGGCTAGCAATTTACTAAATGAGCAGATGAACTTAGTCTTCAGTTAACTGACTGAAAGACTTCAGCTAGGCGTTGGATCGGGCCCAATGGCAATTATTGGAGGCTGTTTTGGATGATGGGCATGTTAGTATTTCTGAAGAGGATTAAACACTAGTATTCGACTTCATTAGCACTCCTAAAGGGTCACCACCAGCCGAAAGCCTGAGCTGTGAAACAGCACACAAAACCTGCGCAAAGGCTCCGAAGTGTTCTCAAACACAAAGCGGGGGTGGGAGGGGGACACGGACACGACACACACAAAAACAAGCGTGGCTCCTGAATGATAGAAAATGGCCCTGGTTGGAAAGAAATCCTGCCAATGGGCAAGTTTTTATGTGTGGGTTTTTGGTGGGTTTTTTTAATTATTTTAGGGAAATTAATTTGGCTTAGCTTGTGCCGATGTGGCTGGCTGCGCATTAAGCTAATAAGAAATAGGCAAGCACTTATTTCTGGATTACCAGCGAAATGAAATCCAGGCTCCGCAAGCCAACTAACTGCCTTCACCAGCGCTCAAAAGCCTCGGCAACCGGCCCCGCTTTGAGATTAAAACAAACAGCAAAAAAAAAGAGAGGAAAGAAAAAAAAAAAAAAAAAAGGTTATTTTGGGCCTAATATTAACCACATGTACCTGCGACTGGGGGTTTCTAAGGAGTTGAAAGGTGCCTAAGTTTCGGGCAGGCGGTGGCCTTGCGCGGGGTGTCCCCGCTCGGCCCCCAGCTGGCACTGACCTCCAAACGACCTCCGCCTTCACAGGCGCCAACCGCGGGAGTTGCAGAAGAGCAGAAGTCTTTCTGGGCCGGCACTTATTGCTGCTGCGCTGGTGATAAAACTTCAGACAGCCTAATTGATGGCTTTGCTGACCTAACGATACCTTGTGAAAGCACCGAGTGGCGAAGCCTGGTCCTCATTTATGGCCAGCTGCAAGGGTAGCTGGATTCCCTAGGATGGAAAAGAGGGGGGGAAAAAAAAAGAAAGAAAGAAAAGGGGAAAAAAAAAAAGGGGGAGGGGGAAAAAAAAAGTCTCCCAGCCTGTGAACTTTAACCAGATACTAAGCCACTCCAAGAAGTTAAAGAAACAATTGTCTTTTAACACAAGTTTTGGGTCACATTTACTTGTTCAAAGCCTTCTGGCAAATCCAGCTTTAATCTGGCTGGTGAGATAAGCGTGTAACTGGTTACAGTTTCTGAGCACTTAGAGGAAGATGTTTTAAAGAGAAATTATGATCTGTTAAAAAAAAAAAAAAAAAAGAAAGAAAAAGGCAAGGCAAAGCAAAACACGTTGCCACACCACGCTGAAATCCTGTCAGTTTTAAAGCAGAGGTGTTCCCAAAACACAGAAGCAAGCTGATGAAAGGACTTCTATTCTTTGTATTCTGTTGCAGGTTTATTAATGCCAGAAGAAGAATAGTACAGCCTATGATTGACCAGTCAAATCGAGCAGGCAAGTTCCAAGTAGTATCTGTATTCAAGTCCCACAGGCGCAAATCCTCATCAAGTTATTCTTCAGGAGTCCCATCACCTGGTAAATAAATGCTCCAACCAGGCATTCTGGGAGATTACTCCTTTTTTTTTTTTTTTTCTTATGTCCCCAGAATTCCGCTGTAGGAAGCAACTTCACTAATTGGTGCTAATTGGAGATTTCCCACCCTGACTCTACTGAAACTGCTTTTTATTTTCTCCCTGAATTGGTAATTGGGTACAAGTAGTAGTGCCACAAGCAGTTTGTTTGACTGTGAGCTCTTGAATTACTCATTGCTTGTCTGCATCCAATCAGCAGGACAATCTCATTTTCTTGCTACCCACAACTCCTTGGTGTATGCATTGCTTTCACTTCTGGAAGGCGAGCTGTAAAACTCATTGTATCCCATTCATTTGCTTTGACTATTCACAATATGCTACCAATGCGACGTGGGTACCATGCTGCCAGAAAAAATATTAA
>WWNC01000001.1:2602500-2687500 GCA_011125475.1 Melanerpes aurifrons
GTTCATATTTGCCAAGTCACCCCCATCACCCAGCCATGACGATGCACGGAGGACCCCCTACCCACCCTGGAACGACCATGTCAGCACAGAACCCCACAAATGTTAAATTCTGTAGACCCCAGTGTTGATGGACAGGTTATGGACATTCATGCCCGATAGTATAAGGGAACTCAAGGGAAAGTTTAAAAAAAAAAACCACAAAAAAACTAAAAAAAGCAAAACAAACAAAACAAAAACTATTTTAAGACTTTTGAACTTTGACCAGATGTTGACACTTAATACAAAATTCCAGACAGCTGTGATTATTTTTTACTTTTTGTCATTTTTCATCAACAACAGAGGACCAAGGAAAACGAGAACACAAATGTGAACTCATGGGCTCGCTGAAATGAACATGTCCATGTACAGATCCTCTGGGAAAAAAACAAACAAACAAACAAACAAACAAACAAAAAAGACTCCAAGAGTTATAACTACTGTAGTATAAACATAGGAACTAAGTTAACTTGTACATTTCTGTTGATCACTCCGTTACGTTGCCTCAAATAGTTTTAGAAGAAAAAAAAAAACAAAAAGGAAAAAAAAAAACAAACCAACAACAACAAAAAAAATTCCTTGTTTTCCACACTATGTGTGTTGTTCCCAAAAGAATGACTGTTTTGGTTCAGCAGTGAAGTCACTATCCACGAAAGACCTGTTTTGGCCAGTGAGAAAAGAACTGCCCTGGAGATGAAGACAAAAGAAAACCCAACCCAAGAGGTCTTGCTGGGTCTCTCATCGCTCGGAAGACTGTTCCAAGAAGGCCTTTGCCATTCCTTCCTTCGTTTCCTTCCTTCATGAGATGTGTCCTTTAGTTTCAACCAGATCTTTACAGTTTGTGCTTCGCTATGTCTCTGCCCCATTCCTCCCCAATCTATTTTGGGTTTGGAGTTTCGTTTTGTTTTGGGGTTGTTTTTTTTTTTTTGCGTTTTGTTTTGTTGGGGTTTTTGGTTGGTTTTTTTTTTTTTGTTTGGTTTTGGGTTTGGTTTGGTTTCTTTGTTTCCTTTTTTCCTTTCTTTTTTGTTGTTTGGTGGTTCCCCTCCCCTCTCCCCTCCTCTCCCCTTTGGACTCTTCTTCAAAGAACTCGCAGGTGAAGATTTTAAAAGACAGGACAGACAGAGCAGGACGCTCCTTCCAAGACAGAGCAGGACACTTCTTCCAGTAGTTCTGAGCCTTGGCTTTGGACAAAAAAACTAAACTAAAAGTTGGGCAGCTTTCCTCGACGAAAGAAGTTACTAACGGTCTTTGCACCAAACCTAGGACTTTCTCATGAACTCAAAGCTTGGGAAAAAAAAAAATAAATAAAGAAAAGAAAAGAAAGAATAAAAAAAAACAAAAAAAAAGGAGAAAAAAGGCAAGAGAATACTGTAACAAACTTCGTACAGAGTTCGGTCTATTAATTGTTTCATGTTAGATATTCTATGTGTTTACCTCAATTGAAAAAAAAAAAAAAAAAAAAAAGAAAAAAAAAAAAGAATGTTTTTTGCTAGTATCAGATCTGCTGTGGAATTGGTATTGTATGTCCATGGATTCTTCCTTTCTCAGCACGTGTTCCTCACTAGAAGAAGAAAAAACACAAAAAGAAAAAAAGAAAAAAAAAAAAAAAGAATAATAATGCTGTTACCTTTAAGCTTTGTCAAAAAAAAAACAACAAAACAAAAACAAAAACAAAAAATTTACATTAAAAATACTTGTATGAGGACTGTGACGTTATGTTTTGAACAGCAAAAATAGAAAACAAAAACCCCCACACCCCCCCCAAAAAAAAAAAACCCAAACAAACAAAAAAAACACACACAAAAAAAAAAAAGGTGTTCGGTCACAAAATGCGGTAATAAATATTTCATTTTTGGATTTTTTTTTTTGTTTGTTTTTGTTAGGCTTTTGTGGGTTGGTTTTTTTTTTTCTAATCAGGCTTAGGAGAGGCAAAAGAGAGAGAGAGGAGAAGGTGTCGGGAGAGGTGTCGCCGATGCGCTCCTTAACCGGCACGGAGAAGAGTCAGGAGCAAGCCCTGTCGTCATCCGTAGAGTAATTGGATGAAAGAACATCTGAGGAGATCTCTTTGCTAGTTCTCAAGATAATTGTTGTCATTATTATTATTATTATTATTATTATTATTATTATTATTATTATTATTATTATTTTGTGCCAGATGAAACAAAACTTGGAATATTGTCTCACCAGCTTGCGCTTCAGGGACCTATGTCTAATACCTGTACTCTCTGCTAATACCAGTATCACAGTATCACAGTATAACTTAGGTTGGAAAGGACCTCGAGGATCATCGAGTCCAACCTATCAACACAGACCCCAATAACACAGAAACTGAGTTTGAGCTGTGAAGGCCCAGTCACCAGAGCAGTAAGCCCACGTGATGTGTGTTGTCTATGTGCACCCATAACCACTGCAGGCCTTGGCTCCAGCTGTTTAGCTCAGAGGTGAAGAATGGCTCTAGGAGTAGGTTTGGAAGTTTCAAGAGGAGAAAAGCAGCTTTGACTTTTAATGAGAGTTTAAGCTGCGTGAGGGTTGTGTGGTGGAGCTTTTGAGGTGGTTTGACTGCTCTTCTTGTCTTCGGTTGCTTTCAGAAGGGGAAAAAATAAAAGAAATGGGGGAAAGGGAAAAAAAAAAGGAAAAAAAAAGACCATCAAGTAAGGAGAGAAAATGTTAATTTGACATTTTGTGTATAAATAGCTGGTGCAGAATCGTGGGTGAAGGTTTGGTTTTGCTTAAACAAATGCTTGTGGCATTTTTAAGCAAGTAAAGGACAGCTTGAAGTAGGAAGACATCGGCGTTGCTAGAAACAGCTGCCCTCGGAGGCACAGTGAAGTCAAGTGACAGCAGGATGGGGCCCAAAGAGCAGGGGGAAGCAGCTCTGCAGCTATTTCTGGGAGGAGGGGAACGGGAAAGGGCTTGTGATTACCCTAACTTTCTAGGAAATAAATGTTACAGGCTTCAACATCTGTAAATTTGTAACCCTTCTCCTCCTCCTCCTCCTCCTCATTCCAACTGGCTGGGCTGTTATTAAAAACTTTGACTGACAACTTTTACCTTTGGAATGTGGAAAGAGGCTCGGCCTCGTAGTTAATGTTTAATTTCTGAGCTGAGTAAATGGACCCACGCTGCTGGCGACAGAAGGGAGGATGCCAGTAGAATGGGTGTGAGGATTTATTTAGCAGTTGGGTCCTTCTTCGTGGGCGTCTTTTTAAGGCATTTGTATGAAATTAAAAGGATGATAATTCCCAGCCTGGCTTTGGTGCTCTCTGTCCTGGTTAAAGTCACACCGACCCTAAGAAGAGCACACTCCGGGTTCCCACTTCCACATTCTACCGATCACTCTGGATACAGAAAATGCGAAGGCAAGATTATTTGTGTTAGCACTATTTAAAAGGGAGGCTTTGGGCTTTATTTATTTCTTTTTCTTTTTTTAAACTCAGCGTTTCATTCCCTTGCAGATCTTTTCTTAACACTTTGAGGAGAAATGTCAGTAAACGTCCTCACACTGGAGAGGGAAGAATTTATCCATAGTGGATTATTGCTTTTCATAATGAACTAAATATTTGCATTGCTGTGTTGTCTTTTATTTTCCTGCTTTCTTCCCCTGCTCCCCAACCCCTCCTTTTTTTTTTTTCTTTCTTTTTTTTTTTTTTTTTCCTTTTCCCTTTTGGGCTGTGCTTTCCGTGAGATGTGTTGCTGAAATCCAAGGTACAATAACGTGCAGAGATTTCTCCATCTGAGATTCACTGTTTAGCATGGAAGGTTCCGATTTTGGTATTTTTAAGAACTGCTCAGCTGTCAAAAGCAACCAAAACGGGAATAATGTTTTGACAGCGGTATAGTGCTAAAGAAAATACTCCAGTCTGAATAAAAATTGCTTATGCTGTGGGAAACGAAGGGTAACAGATGAAACACCTTTTGTTTACACACACACATGTTTATAATCCCAAATTTCCATTTCTCCGAGCGGGTCTGGGCTGGGAGTTGTAGTCACCACAAACAAGGGATTTTTCTTCCAGATTTTGCCGCCTTTAAGGCGAAGAGAGGAGGGAAGCACACCTCCGCCGGCGCGGCCGCCCGAGCCATGCCCGCCGCGGCGAGCGGGCACCGCCGGGCCGAAGAGGAGATGCCGGGGGCAGCCGGGCTCTGCCCCCCTTTCGCTCATAGCCGCAGAGAGAGCGAGGGAGAGAAAATTGCCCCAGACCAGGTTTGGAGGGCCGGGGACCGGGGAGGGGCCGGGAGCGGGCAGGGAAAGGGGTGCGGCGGGGGCACAAGCTGGACCCGCTGTCCCGGCCGGCAGCTCCCGAGGCTTCCTCACGGGAGTGAGGGTCTGCCGGCTGCGACTTTGCGAGGCCGCTGCGGAGCCGCCAGCCCCTCAGCACCTCTGTACTGGTGCGCGGACCGGGAAGGAGCCCCGCGAAGCCTGAACAGTGCCCAAATGCTTTCCCCACACGGCGGCCGCGTCCCCGCACTGCGCGGAGGGGCGGGAGGGGGGGCTCCGCCCTACAAAGCTGCCCTGCCACGGCCCCGAGTTTAGCTGAGAGGAAACGGGACTGGGCTTTTGAACTCTCCTGGCAGGACTTTGGGAAGAACCAAACCCGATGGGGCTGCACGGGAAAGCGCTAGGGAAGCCCGGCGTCTCTGGGCCGGGATGGACAGTGCGGGATTGGAGGCGTCTGAGGGCAAGGTCTGCAGGCAGATTTTAATATTAATAGTTTTGGTGGCGAGAAAGAGACAGACAGAAGGGAGGTTGCTCCTCTGGGCAGTCTCTGCGACAGTGATGATGGATGACCCCGCACAGCTAAACAACTCCTCCCCTTCATCCCCACAACGGTGTCAAAGCTACTTTACTTGCAGCTTTAGGAATAAAATAAATAAACATCCTCGCCCCCTTCCTCGCATCGATTTATGGATCATTATGAATCAATTACCGCTCTCAATATTTTAGAATCTGCTTACATAAAAAGGGGCTCTGCGGCCGGAAGAAAAGAAAAAAACCAAACATTAATCCTTGCCTTAGTAAGAAATACAGATTCTTCTTGTCTAGTCCTATAACTGCCTGTAATTCCGGTTTAGCAATTTTCTATGAGCCGCATCACTGGGGAGAGGGTGGATATTGTAGGTGCGCATCACCAAGGGCGACTTTGAAACCAGGGGTGCCTAGGCAAAGAGCATTGCGTCCGTATGGTGCGTGCAAAGGGGGGTGGCGGGGGGAGGGATGGGGAGAGAGTGAAAGAGAGAGAAAAAATAAGCCAGCCCAATAAGACCACCACACTCAACTCTTCCCCACCCCCAAATACTGCTTGTGATGCCGTGCTAGAGAGCGGGGCAGGGGCAAGACAGGGCAGCAGTGCGGAGCCCGGCTTGGTGGCTTGGTGCTATGGGAAGGAGGCTTCAGCAGGGGCAGAAAGTGTGTGAAGTTGGTGTTTTGTCTTGTTGGGTTTTTTTCCCCTCTCGCTTTTTTCTGCATTCTCCCATTTGCAGCAGTGTTTGAGGATCTCAAGGTGTTTCTATGGCTACCTTGTGCATGTGGGAGGGTCATATGTGGGGGTGCCCAAGAGAAAAGGCAGCTCTTGGGTGATCATTTATCAATGTCACCCACATAATGATTCTCTCTGCAGCCTTCTATTGATGAGGATAATTACATTAGCTCAGAGTGACTGATCAATGAAAAACCACCAAACAAAAACTTCTTTACTCTCCTATAATACCAAAAACCGATACAGAAATAAGATAGAAAGCGAGGGTGGGATTTCCCTTTCCTTTCCCTTCTTTCCCTTTCGCAATCCCCCCCTCCCCCTTTTAACGAAAAATAGAAAGTAAAGAAATTTTATCTGAATAGCTTCCTTTTTAACAGAGGCTACCATTCGGTGAAAATGTTCCCTTAAACCTCCTGGCAGCACTCCTTGACTAGTAAAGGTAAATCATTCTTTTAAATATGAGCTGCTGCTTCCCCCCTGGATCCAAAATCCTTTGCTTTCGCACTTGTGTTTTGCTTTCGGAGGATGAGGAGTGAGGGGAGAGGGAAAGTACGACAATTTGGAGCTGTGAAGAGGGAAAGGGAAGGCAAATAACTTTCGCAATTGCAACTGCCTCTCTGTTTGTCAGGTTTTCCTTTGTTTTTATCACTTCATGAAGTGGCTCTGTTGACGATAGGATGTGGCCTCCCTGAGATGATGCTCTGTCGGTGAAAGTTTGCAGTTAAATTACGGACTCGTTCTTTGCAGAGTTAAAAAAAAATAAAGAAAATCAATGTTTTCTCAATTAAAGGGAATGTTAATGCTTTTACTTGAGAGTTGTTAAGGATGCCGTAAATTTTGTGGTAATGCCTCTAAGCTCCGAAGCCCTGCCAGTGGACAGGTTGATATTCATGTTGCTTTTGGGGGAAGAGGTTGCTGCTGGTTTTGTTCTCTCCTTAAAGGGCCTTCTTCAGAAAACTCAATCATTTTGAATAACTGCAAGACCAACTGATGCCCAGGGGGCGGGGGAGTCAAGGCTAGTCCTTCTGCCCTTCCCTCTCCATTTCGTGCTGGAGACCAGCTCCTCTCGGTGTGGCAGACAACTCTGCCTTTGCGGCGTTTCCGCGGTGAGCAAGGGAGGTCACTCAACCGGCTTTATGGAGGAGCGGAGAAACGCTCTGGTTTAGGAACACGTGTTTCCAAGGAGCATCCCCATCGCCTCCCAGAGACCCTCGGGCGGGGGCTGGCTGCCCGCGGGCCGGGCCGGGCACTCTGCGGGAGGGCAGAGCGAGTTGCCTGCTCGGCCGCTGCGCAGCATGCGGGGCTGGAGGGCTCGGTCCGAGCGACCGTAGTGCTCATGAAGGAGTATGTCCGATCCTGGCGAAGACCTTGCATTTCTGCAAGCGTCTTCTCTCAGGGATGACTACAGGTTAACACCGGGACGTAAACAGTACCCGGGATAGGGCTGTCAGAACCGCCTTTATTTTTTTTTCTGCCCCAGAATATTTTGTCTTTCCAGACTACTGCCAAGCAAAATCCCCGTCAGGAGGCTGATCCTGAACCCATTTACACGGGGTTAATTCCTCGAGCCGCAGGAGAGTTCGTCCCCGGGCCGTGAGATCAGAAATAGGCCCCTGTCGCCTGGTTTTGTCCGAAGCGTGTTTAAAATTCCTTAAATTAGCTCCATGAAGAACCAGTGCAAACTCCTTTGATTAAAGCGACTGTCAGATTCTTCCAGATTAGGAGCGAGAAAACGCAGAGTAGGATGTATTTATTATTTATACTATAGTCCACTGTGAACAGTTGGGAGGGGAGGATTAGAGAGCACGTTTGAAAGACAGGCAGAGAAAGCGAGAGAAAGATGTAACACTGTGATTTGGACCAAGCTGCTTCATTTCTTCCCCCCTCTGAGCTCTCCGTGCAGCCACCCCAGCTGCGCTCCCGAAACCAGAGGCCACCAACTCCTCCTTCCCGGCTCGCCGCGCCGGCAATCAGTGTCCCGCATCACTCCGTTAACTACCCGACATTAGCAATCCGATCGCTCTGATTTTCACTCAAGTTTTGTATTGTTCTGCTCGAGTCTGGTGCGTGGCACTAAGCACAGCTAGTCCTTGGGAAAAAAAAAAAGGAGCGGGGCGGGAGCTGGCGGGGAGGGGAGCTTTCCACTCTCAGGCTTGTGTCTTGTGTTTAGAAATGCAGGGCAAAGGAGAGAGACAATGCCGTAATAACTAGTTCTCAGCGAGCAGGTTTACTTTAGGACCTCACGGTTAACGGGGCCGGGGGCCGGGGCAGCTCAGCCCTTGTATCTGGTTGAGGCGGAGGTGAGGAGTCGAGAAGCCTTTTGGGGTTTAGCATTATTATTATATTTCCCCACCCCCCCTGCGGCTGCTGCTCCCCAATTCGGAAAGATTTTCAAATCTATGAGGCTTGAATGGCCAAATACTCTCTATTAATATGGGACATGGACGAGTGGCAAAAAAACTGAATGGAAACTGTGCGGCAGCTTTGGGAGAAACTAACGATGTGCTTCAGCTCTTGCCATTACAGGGAAGGAGAGGGGGGGAAACCCCTTCTGATTAATAACTAGCAGGGTAATGTTGAGGGCTTTTTCTGCCCGATTGCCTTTTTGAATTAGAGCCGATTTCTTCACACTTCAATAGGGCCTGTCTCTTTTAAAATGACTGACAGATTTGTTTCTCCTTTTTTTCTCTCCCTGAGACTTAATGATGTAAATTTTCTAATTAGTTAAATCACGTTGCTTAAAGGCCTTAATATTTACCGGGCAAGGAACGATAGTCGCGCTCGGATCTCTCGAAATAACCAGCGAAATAACATTAGGCTTTTTTAAAGGGGGAGGGAAGTAGTGGGAGTGGGGAGGGGGACAAGAGAGGAGGGAGGTTGGGGGTTGGAGGGGGGGTTGGGGAAATATCACGTAAAATGAGAGCTAAAGTTCAGCCTGGAGCTTCTTCCCTCCTCCCCCACGCCCCCCGAACCCGCTTTTATTTTTCAATCAGCTAAGATTTAATTAGGAGCCCCCAGGCCGGACGATCTGATATTTTCTCATTAGTTTCCCATCAGTAATCTAGAGAGTTAGATTGGCTTAGAGGTTGTCAACATTTGACCAATTTTATTTAAGGCAAAGAAATCACGCGCTATAGCTCCGGGACCCGGGATCCGAAAATAAATCCTGCCCGGATCAGCGGAACTAACAGGCGAAAAAAATGTTGACAATTCGCCGTTGTATTTAATAAGTTGCATAATGTACGGCGGCGGCACGGGCGGGCGCGGGGCGCGGGGACGCCCGCGCAGCGCGGCGAGGGGCACGGGGCTCTGGGCGCGCACCTGGCCGGGGGGTGACGCTGCGCCCGCGGGCTGGTGGGGATAGGGGAGTGGGACAGGGGTACGGCAGGGGGGAAGAAGGCACGGGTACGCGCGGATGCGGGCGCGCCTCCGTGAGTGCCTACGCGCGGGTACGCGCCCGTCCCTGGCCGGCCGCGCGGCGCGGGCTCCCAGGCGCAACGTCGGAGCGCCCCCTGCTGGCCTTTCCCGGCACCGCCGCGGTGGAGCCTACTGCTCGCCCTGCGCGCTTCGTTGCGCGCTTCCCTGTGCGCCCGGCGAAGGAGGAGCTGCGCGGTGCAGCGAAACGCGGGGCGCGGGGCCTGAGGATGAAGCGAGCGGCGCAGGGGCCGCGCAGGCAGAGGGCTGCGCCCGCGGAGAGAGCGCGCGCCAGGACGAAGAGCGGCCCCTGCCCCTGCGCGTCCCTCCGGGCTGGGCAGGATCGTCATGTAAACTGTTTACGAGACCGAGCCTCTCCTTCTTTTAAGGGCCCAGAGCTGCTGATAGCGCGGAGAGGAGAGGCTGATAAGGGGAAGGACCGTGCTTGTGTAGCCCCCGCCGCTTCCCTTGCGCCGCCCTGAACAGCACGGAGTCGGGGGGCGTCTTGCCCGTCCTCGGGCCCCGCGGCAGGGCGGCCGGTGTTCAAGGGGTCACCATCCAAACTTCAACCCCTGCATCCCGGCCGCCCGGCGCCCCAGGCGGGCCCCGCTGAGCGCCTGGCCGCGGGCGCGGAGCGAAGCCTCCGGGGATGCGGAGCGGGCGACAGAGCCCTGCCAAACGAGGGTCACATGACCCCCGTAATTTATAGGTGAGCCCACGGCTCCCTGCCCGCTGGAGAAGGGCAAAGGCAGCCGAGCTGCTGCGATTTCGCCCCCGGCCTTTCCCTTCACCGAGGGCGGGCTGCTGCGCGTCCGCCGTTTCCGCTGCCCTGCGCTCGCACACGGCGTCCTCCCGCCGCCCCGCACCGAGCCCGCTCCCCGTCAGCCTCCGCCGGGCCCGCTGCCCGCAGAGTGGCAATTGCTCATCGGCAGCCCCGGGAAGGAGCGGGGCGAGCGGCCGAGCAGTGCGGAGAGCCCGGTTCGTTCGGCCCCGACCCCGTGGGGCAGCGTGCGGGGGCCCGGCGATGGGCAGCTAAAGCAAAGCACTGCTCGGAAGCCGCCAGCACAGTAACAGCACCCCCATTTCCCCCCCGCCCCAGCCTTTAACGAGGCGACTTGGCCTCTTGGTACGCCAGGGTGCTACAGTGACATATTTGTGGTTTAAAGGATTCTTTTGCCCATTATATATGTATATATAATAACGACGATAATGATAATAATAAAAATCATCACACAAAACCAATGCTCAAACCTGCGTCTAGTTCCGTTGTTTCAGGGGTGTGCCTAGCTAGGTTGCAGCCAGAGCAAAGCGTCGCCGAAGCTCTGGCTCTTAGCTGGACCAAAGCTGTAGTTGCTCAAATTTATTTTCTTCTATTTAAAAACGTGCGTGTAAGCGAATGGGGGGGGGAGGGCTGAAGAGAATATTTAACAGAATACCAGAAGACACCTTTCTTGAAACAAAGGCAAGGGGGATCATCTAAACTGCAAACCCACGAGGCAGAGACCAGACAGCAATATTTGTAGGAAAGCATTAAAACATACAATGTGCTTAAATAACAACAACAAATGCTTACTACGGTTGCTACAGCGCTGCTTAATAAAAAATTAGCCTTACTGACAGTCTTGTCAACATCTTAAGTAAATTATCGTAGCGATGGTCTTTGGAGAAGAGAGCCCACACTCCTTGCTAAAACACCTCCTATCATTAATCTTAAACCACTTGAAGATTATGATGGAAAGAATGGGATCAGTAACCATTATCATCTCAAATTGCTGTTAAAAACTCCGCTGTTTATTTTTGCAACCAAAGCGAATGTATCTGGGAAGCGCAGAAAAGGGAAGAAAGGAAAACACAAGAAAGACAGAACAATTGAGGCGAATCCTGTTGCAACCTCGATGATAAACACATGGAAAAAGCTGTTACTGCTCCGCGGATTGCTGGAATTTGGGGTAGACACTAGAAAAATAAACAAAGCGATGCCTCCGCACCAGTGCTCTAAATGCAGCGGTCCGCCCAAGGAAAGGTAACTTCTTAAAGCTGATTGTATTTTCCTGGATATTCAGCCTTTGCCTTTATCTACATCAATCATTTTGTAAAGATCAGAAGTATTTAAACCGCGCTTGCACCTTTCGCTGTTTCATATCTGAAAGCAGATTCATTTTGACCCTTTCTTGCTCTTATTTTGTGTGCCTTGCGTTTCAATAATCGGCAGAATAAAGTGTACAGTATAATTTTATGAGGACCAAACATTCTCGAAACGCTTGCTCAAAGTGAAACCTTTCCAGAAGCGACCTGTGTTTTTTATTGTAGCCTCTCCTGCGAGAATATCTTCCCTCCTTGAAGTACATTTTTACAGCTGCAAATAAAATAATTTTTTCCCCTCCTTTTTTAATTTTTTTCCCCCTAACTTGTTAAACTGCTTCAAGGATTTGGCGTAGAAGGGAAATGTGCTGATATAGGGGCACTCGACCTGCAATGTTATCAATGGATCTTTACACCGTCAATGAATCCACAAATCGATGTGAGCTGGGCGCACGTCTGAACACAATCGCACTCTGCTTTTTGAAGTTATTCTTTCAAAACGTCGAAGTTTACGCGGAGCCTTTTAACAGAACGAAGCACCCCAGCTGGCCTTCCTCCAGCCACCCCTCGAAGTCCAAAGAAAGGGGCCCATTAAACCGGGGGATGCAAATTAAAATAAAGCAAACAATTATTTTCGCCCAGCAGAGTCGCATCTTCCTGTTGTGTCCGCGGTGATTCATTTCAGCGGCTATGTACCGGAGGCGGGGGGGGGGCGGGCGGGGGATTTGCTGCCGGAGGCAGGCTGGGCAGCGGCTCTGCGCGGGGTGCGGAGCGGGGCGCGCAGGCGGGAGCGGGAATGGGAGCCGAAGCCGGAACAGGAGCTGGAGCCGGAGCGGCGCTACCCGCTCCCCCGCCGCGGCCCCGCAGTGACCCCAGCCCGGGGCTGCGGAGAGGTGAGAGGTGACGCTGCCAGCCAGCGCAGACCTGGCCCTTTTAAAGCCACAGCTAATCAGTCCTTCACTAAATGAAAATATAGGAACCAGAGGGGAAGCAATTTCGTTGTAAAGAATTACCATGCGCTCTCCGAGAACGAAGCGGTATTGAAATGAGGACGGTGCTCTCTGCATCGGGGAGATTTGTCACCCAGGAGCAGTTTGGCTAAGATAAACTATAAAATTATGCGCGCACGATATAGATCGATAGAGTCGCACGTGTGGGAGATTACGCCTCACATGCACACACCCCAATAAAATAAGGTTACTGACTTGCTGAAAAACTTCAGTCCCATAAACCCTACAGCGGGGTAATGGTTATAGGGCACCAGGCACTGAGTGGTTAATTGCTAGCCTAGCTAAAGACTCCGCGTTCCATTATAATATGGGAAGAAATTAAAGTGGAACAAAAGTGATAAATTTTCCTGTCAATTCATTTGTATTCGATTCCGAGCTGCTCTTTAATCGCCGTAAGAAATAGGGAATTGTGGTACACTTGTGTGTGCGTGTACGTGGGGGTGCATGGGCGCCGTGCACGTAGGCTGTTCACGCGTGTGTGCGTGGTGTAAAAGTGTGTGTAATCCGAGCACAGGAGCAGACCCACAACCGGTGGAAAGTGGCGACAGTTCCATTTCCCCCCTTTTCATTAGGAAATATGCCTTGATTGCCTTGGCACCCATTACTTTTTAATATCTCCGTAGAACAGGGAGAAGAATAAATGTCTGCTGCGAGTAATATGCTATAAAGCAATTATTTTATAGGTTAATAAGCAATTGCAAGTACGACACAATAACGGCCGTGAATGAGATGTCAAGGGAAGGGGAAGAAAAAAAAAGACTGCCGGAGTAATGATAATATTTGACGGTACATATACTTCGGGGGGTCGCAATAAGAAATGGCTAGCGTGGATAACATAGCTCTGTCGCAGCCGGATTACAAAGAAACTTTCCCTTTTCGTGTGTTTCAGGCAGCAAAACACTGGTTTTCGAAGACTGTGATGTTTCGAAGACTGCCCGCTGATGTAATCAATTTAGGTGCGGAGATCGCAGGTCGGAGGGAGAAGGAAATTATTTATTTCGCCAGAAAACGCTTCCCTGACGCAGCTCGGGAGCGGCCACCACCCAGGGCAGGTAAGCTGCTGCGTGAAACTATTTTTAACTGAACAAAAGAACTGAGAAAACATCTGACGTCAAGGAGCAGCATCCTCGGAGGGGGGTGGCGGGCCGCGGTGCGTGGACTGCCGGGCTGCCCACGCCTGCCCATCCGTCGCCCGACACCGGTGCCCGGCGGTACACGGCCAGCGACCCACCAGCCCCGGCGAGGGGGCTGCCGTCCGCCAGAACCAGGGGAGGGCCGAGGCTGCGGGGATGCCAGAGAGGTGACAAAGAGCAGGTACGGCGCCCGCTGGGGAAGGTCAGCGGCACCGCTCTTGCCGGAGATGGTCGGCAACTTTCTGCTCGTGTTTTTAAAACCGGGGGCTGCTTTCATCCTAGGGGAGTTTGCTGTGTTTACCTGCAAGGTACACAAAAGCTTCAGGCATTCGGCTGAAGGGCACAGCTCCCGGCAGGTCGGGCACGGAGACCCCTGCGAGGCCAGCGCACTCGTGGGCTCGGGATGACCTCCCAAGCCTCCCGCACCGCCGTGGACCAAACTTCTGTTCGCGTGTGACCGTGAATAAAAGCGAGAAACGCTGCTGAGTCCAGCAGTCGGGAGAGGCTCTGGGCTGTGTTCACCGCCAGCAGGGGTGTCGGGAAGGCCGCCGCTCCCTGCGGCACTGCCCCGTGGCACAGAGCTGGGGCCCTGCCCTGGAGCGCCGGGCACTCGCCCCTTTGGTGCCAGCAGGGAAAGCCCTGATCCCCACCGCCTGCCAGAGACCGACAACTTTAGAAATCACCAGCGGGCCACCTCTTCCTTCGGTCTGAAACACCCGCTCCTCCACTTTGCCCCACTCGCCCGCCCCCTCTCAGCACTCTCCCCCAGCGGCAGGGCCCGGCGGCGGCACTGGGCAGCCCGGACGGGGGATGCCCGGCGGCTAGGGCTGCCCCACTCCGGACACTGCCTGCTCTCGGCTCTTCTGACAAGGGCGCCTGCGGCCAGCCAGGGCTGGGGAGCAGGAGAAGGAAGGAGAGGGGAGGCGATCACCGGGGCGGAGGGTGCAAGCTCTCCCGGAGTGCGCGGCAGAGCCGCCGCAGCACGAAACGCCGCAACCCCCGGGCGACCTGTGAGCTCTGCCGGCCCCCCGGCTCCCCGCCTCGCCTCTCGCCAGAGTCAACACGGAGCTGCGATCCATTTGGGCGATTTAGTTAAAATAAATAAACCCGAGAAGATTCACTAGCGAGCAATGCATCATCGACCCGGAGGTTTATTAAGCGGCTCGCTATAGCCGCGGCTTCAGGCCCTGCTCCGCCGGGGACAGAGGGGCTGTGGCAGCTCAGCTCCTCTTCACAGCAGCCCCCCAGCAGGCATGTACACCCCCACCCCCGGAGCCCAAGCCAGACAGCCACCCTTGTCTCAGTCCCCATCCCCGCCGAGCCCAGGAGGAGGGGGCGGAGAAGCGGCCCACCCGACGGCTGCTGCAGAGCACCGTCACTTATTCTCCTGTATTTCTGAGGGAGGGACAGGAGGGTCGGGAGACATTGTTATCAGTGGAGATTGTTAACCCAAATAATAATAATAAAGAAAAATCGTTACAGCTGGGTGCTGGCTGAATATGGCAATTACTGTTATTGCCAATCACGATTAGAAATAATTACCCTGAAAGCATGGAGGGTTCAGCTGCCAAGGTGTTTTGAATAATCGTTTCAGAATGAACAGCAAAATATTAGGTTCACACAGGGATGACCGCAAACTTCAGTTGCAGCAGTCTTTAAAGGAGATCTTACCACGGGCGAGCCTTAGTTTACTTGTGAAGCTTTAATTTGTCATCTGTTACAGGTCCAGTGCTGTTCTGTTCCTACACCACCCTGCCCAGTGGCCCTCCTGTCCTGCTCTCCTCCACCAGGCTCCCTGAACACACCAGGTGGCCAAAAAGCTTCTCAAGGCAGTGATGCCCTGTGCTCAGGTCTCTCCACCCTAAATAAAAACAAAGCAATCAGATCACCAGGGATAATGTGGTCCTAGACTGAAGCCCCACTTGCTCCATTTCTGTTGTGCAGCTCTACACAGGCCCTCCAGTTGTGGCTATTAGAAATGATGTGTAACTAGGAGGAGGGTCACAAGTGACTGGCAAGTTCAACCTACTTAGCTCAATTATCCAAGTTTCAATTCCAAATTGTGTTCAATTTCATCTTCCTGCCTCCATGGGAGTTATTTTTTTGGGGGTGTGTGAGGGGAACTCAAATGAAAGCAGACAATTTAAGCCAAATCCTGTATACCATTATTTATATGCAAAATAATTTTTGTGATATATACTCCCCTTAATGGTTATGGGATGCCAGATCTTTCCAAGAGGATTTACAAACCTAGCCATCAGATTATTTCAAAGGCAGGCCTATTAGGGACAAAAATAATTATGAACTTTCAAAAGCTTTGTGGGGGAAAAAAAAAAGTTTCTGAATGTTGTCTCTTTAAATTTTACTTAAGTTTTGCTTTTAATTTAAGCCTTGAGGCACAGCAGAGAGATATGCAGAGTCTAATAAGGACTTTGGAAAATAATGTGCTGTAATCCAGTGCCGAGCTATTTCTCCATAAAATATAGATAAGGAACCAATTCATAAGCACAAATCTCTACTAGGACTGAGTCTTAACGTAACACTTCACTTGAGCATTCTTATATGCATTATTAAGGAGATAACAAAAGTGCTTCAAATCAAGCTCTGTACAGTCACATCTGGAAATGCTCTTTTCTGTCTAATTTTCATTCTTCTTATATTTTTTTTTCCCCTCCAGAAAAAAAATGTTAGAAGCAAAACTTCTCTGTCCCCCTGCACATTAACTCTTACCATCAGCTTCTAATCAGCAACATGTATAGTGGAGGTTTACAGATTGCCTTCTGTGTTGCCCCTTTTAGAGGAGAGGAAGATGAAAATATTATCTTTATTCACGTGTGGAGTCTGATGGTAAAGCCAAACCCGCACACAGCTAGCACATGCATCTCTTTATGCATGTGGACAGGTGTGGAGATAGGCAGACTCAACACACTTATGCATGGACACAAGTTGTGACCACGTGCTGGCAAGCATCATTAAAAAGTGCCTGTGCATTTCTTTTCATCAGATTCTGAGCCCGATGTCGTCAGATAAGAAGTGGTCTTGGGGAAAAATGGTTTTAAATCAGACACAGCTAATTTCTAGAGGTATCTGATCCATGGCAAGCTTTGCTGTGTGGTGTTTAACCACTGTCAGTCTTAAAGGAAGCTCTGCAGGCTTTGCAGTCAAAGTGTTACCTCTATGCAACGAAGGGTTAATAAACTCCCATGGGCTGCAGAGCTGACACGGGTTTGGCTTGGTTTTGTTTGCCTATGCATAGTTCAATGGAAGTCTATTCTGCCTCTAAGGTCTACTGCTGCTCTTTTTCTTCTGTTTCCAACAAATATTACCTTTTCCCTTTGAACAGAAAGGCAAGCAAAGTATTATCAAACAGAAACAGCAGAGATCATTTAGGGTCAGAACCATAAACACAGATGTGGAGTCAGAACCTTAAGCACAGATTATTTAGTCAGAACCACCAACACAGATTATTTAGAGTCAGAACCACAAGCACATGTTTAGAGTCAGAACCATAAGCACAGATTATTTAGAATCAGAACCATAACCACAGATTATTTAGTCAGAACTGTAAGGACAGATTATTTAGACTCAGAACCCTAAACACAGATTTTGAGTCAGAACCACAAGCACAGATTATTTAGTCAGAAGCATCAGAACAGATTATTCAGAGTCAGAACCACAAGCACAGATTATTTAGTCAGAACCACCAACACAGATTATTTAGAGTCAGAACCTCAAGCACAGGTTTAGAATCAGAGCCATGAACAAAGATTATTTAGAATCAGAACCATAACCACACATTATTTAGTCAGAACTGTAAGGACACATTATTTGGACTCAGAACCACAAGCACAGGTTTAGAGTCAGAGCCATAAACACAGATTATTTAGAATCAGAACCACAAATACAGATTATTTAGTCAGAACTGTAAGGACAGATTGTTTGGACTCAGAACCATAAACACAGGTTTAGAGTCAGAACCACAAGCACAGATTATTTAGTCAGAAGCATAAGAACAGATTATTTAGAGTCAGAACCACAAGCACAGATTATTTAGTCAGAACCACCAACACAGATTATTTAGTCAGAACCACAAGTACAGGTTTAGAGTCAGAACCATAAACACAGATTATTTAGAATCAGAACCACAAATACAGATTATTTAGAATCAGAACCATAAACACAGATTATTTAGTCAGAACTATAAACACAGATTAGACTCAGAACCATAAACACATATTATTTAGTCAGAACCATAAGAACAGATTATTTAGACTCAGAACCCTAAACACAGATTTAGACTCAGAACCCTAAACACATATTATTTAGTCAGAATCACACAGATTATTTAGTCAGAACCATAAACACAGATTATTTAGAATCAGAACCATAAACACAGATTATTTAGTCAGAACTATAAACACAGATTATTTAGACTCAGAACCATAAACACAGATTTAGAGTCAGAACCACAAACACAGATTATTTAGAATCAGAACCATAAGTACAGATTATTTAGAATCAGAACCACAAACACAGATTATTTAGTCAGAACTGTAAGAACAGATTATTTAGACTCAGAACCATAAACACAGATTTAGAGTGTGAACCACAAGCACAGATCATTTAGTCAGAAGCATAAGAACAGATTATTTAGAGTCAGAACCACAAGCACAGATTTAGAGTCAGAACCATAAGCACAGATTATTTAGAATGAGAACCATAACCACCGATTATTTAGTCAGAACTGTAAGGACAGATTATTTAGGGTCAGAACCATAAACACAGATTTAGACTCAGAACCCTAAACACATATTATTTAGTCAGAACCACAAGCACAGATTATTTAGTCATAACAATAAACATAGATTATTTAGTCATAACCATAAACACAGATTATTTAGAATCAGAACCATAAACACAGATTATTTAGTCAGAACCACAAACACAGATTATTTAGTCAGAACCACCAACACAGATTATTTAGAGTCAGAACCACGAGCACAGATTATTTAGTCAGAACCACCAACACAGATTATTTAGAGTCAGAACCACAAGTACAGGTTTAGAGTCAGAACCACAAGCACAGATTATTTTGAATCAGAACCATAACCACAGATTATTTAGTCAGAACTGTAAGGACAGATTGTTTAGACTCAGAACCATAAACACAGATTTAGAGTCAGAACCACAAGCACAGATTATTTAGAATCAGAACCATAACCACAGATTATTTAGTCAGAACTGTAAATACAGATTATTTAGACTCAGAACCCTAAACACAGATTTAGAGTCAGAACCATAAACACAGATTATTTAGTCAGAACCTTAAGCACAGATTATTTAATCTTAACCATAAACACAGATTATTTAGAATCAGAACCATAAGTACAGATTATTTAGTCAGAACCACAAACACAGATTATTTAGTCAGAACTGTAAGGACAGATTATTTAGACTCAGAACCATAAACACAGATTTAGAGTGAGAACCACAAGAACAGATTGTTTAGTCAGAAACACAAACACAGATTATTTAGAATCAGAACCATAAGAGCAGATTATTCAGTCAGAACCATAAGAACAGATTATTTAGAGTCAGAACCATAAGCATTGCTTTTCTTTATTATTCTACACCCTCCCCCCTGCCCTCCCCAAATACTCTGGAGTTTTCTGAGCAGCTCCAAGGTACTCACACCCTTATCACAACTGTTTTCTTTCTGCTATTGTGAGTGGATATTCCAGCTAAATGGATGCTTGATGTATATCCTGTCTCAATTTGTAGCACACTGTTCTCTGTAAGGAGATAGTTTGAAAAAAAAACCCCAACATCCCCAACCAAACAAAACCCCCAAACCAACAAGCAACAACAACACCCTTACCAAAACAAGAAAAGCAGCAGTGATACCACTGAGAACAATTTACTTAAATTCACAGACCTTGAAATTGATGCATCTCCTATCAAGCATAGTCAGAAGCCACAGCAAAACACACCCAACATTTGTATATGGGATTGTTTAGCCTGGAGAAGAGGAGGCTCAAGGGGAGACCTTATTGCTCTCTACAGATACCTGAAGGGAGGTTGTAGCCAGGTGGGGGTTGGTCTCTTCTCCCAGGCAAGCAGCACCAGAACAAGAGGACAGTCTCAAGCTGCACCAGGGGAAGTTCAGGCTCAAGATGAGGAGAAAGTTCTTCACCGAGAGAGTCGTTAGCCATTGGAATGTGCTGCCCAGGGAGGTGGTGGAGTCACCACCCTTGGAGGTGTTCAAGAGGGGACTGCATGTGGCACTTTAAGCCATGGTTGAGTCATGAGCTCTGTGGTGACAGGTTGGACTTGATGATCTTTGAGGTCTCTTCCAACCTTGGTGATTCTGTGAAAACTGGGACTAAAAAACCCTGCCCAAACAAAAAAACAAACCCCCAAACCCCCTGTTTTATTCAATTTAAGTGTCCTTCGACATGTTGTCATTTGGTGTGCTGGTATTACTGGGGGATTTTTTCTCCCCAACCCCACCCAGAGGTTAGCTTTCTTCTGTCCAATGTAGGCAAGAGAGTAACCCTGCAAAATTAAAGAGCATGCCCATTACACTGCACAGATGTTTGTTCTCACTCAGTTACCAACAATGAAATACTTATTAAATAATAATAAGGAGATATTGACCTCTCTGTTCTGTCGATACGAAGATCTGTTGAGCTGTGAGGTTAATATTGATGAGGCAGAGTGAGGTAAATGTTTCATCAGGAGGGCAAATAAATCCCAGTACCAGTGTGAAAATAAAAACCCCAAGCAACAAACTCCTCCCCCCCCCCAACTTTGCATACACACAGAAATTTAGCCTCTTTGTGTCTATTTGGTAGCCAAGCACCAGTTCAACCTGGCAGCATGAGCCAGCTAATGCTGGAGTAAATCCTTGATACTTTTAGGAAGTGTATTACAAAACTGTCTCTCAGTGGTACTTAAAGCTACGCCCACAAAGCTGGGGAGAGGTCTGGAGCACAGCCCTGTGAGGAGAGGCTGAGGGAGCTGGGGTTGCTTAGCCTGAAGAAGAGGAGGCTCAAGGGAGACCTTATTCTCTACAACTACCTGAAGGGAGGTTGTAGCCAGGAGGAGGTTGGTCTCTTCTCCCAGGCAACTAGCACCCGAACAAGAGGACACAGTCTCAAGCTGTGCCAGGGGAGGTTTAGGCTGGATGTTAGGAAGAAATTCTTCCCAGCAAGAGAGATTGGCCATTGGGATGTGCTGCCCAGGAAAGTGGTGGAGTCACCATCCCTGGAAGTGTTTAAAAAGAGCCTGGATGGGGCACTCTGTGCCACAGTTTAGTTGATCAGACGGTGTTGAGTGATAGGTTGGACTTGATGATCTCTGAGGTCTCTTCCAACCTGGTCTATTCATTCTATTCTATTCTATTCTATTCTATTCTATTCTATTCTATTCTATTCTATTCTATTCTATTCTATTCTATTCTATTCTATTCTATTCTATTCTATTCTATTCTATTCTGTCCTGTCCTGTCCTGTCCTGTCCTGTCCTGTCCTGTCCTGTCCTGTCCTATTCTATTCTGCCAAGGTCTTTAGTCACACTGCATGGTCTGTGGTGAATGGCACATGTCCTTTAAGTATTGCTCTACATGCCTCCTCAGTATATTTCACATGAAGGAGATTTCTGGTTGAGCTGGAGAGATTTCTTTCCTTTTATATACATTTTTTTTTTCAATAGGATGAGCTCCCTGTCAAAATATTGTTTTTATTTGTTGTCTCATCAAAATGTCACTGGGAGTTCCCTCCCTTTCCCCTCTGCCACAGAACGCAGTGGTGTACAGCCTTCAAACAATGCAAGGAACCATTTACCTTGATGAGTCTGGCAGAAGAAGCGACTTTCCTGTTCATTGTTTTATCTTTAGATTTTCCCCTTCATTCTGTTCAAGGGAAGCTCAGAGCTGCTCTTTTTCAGAATGCTCCATCAGCCAGGTAGGTCTCATGCTTTGACAGCCCCGTTTCGACGTGTTGCTTTGAATGCGTGGTACTTACACCTGTAAGCAATCTGTGTAACTTCCTTCTGGGCTTTGGGATAGGAATTAAAAAGATGTGACAGTATGAGGCCACACAGTTTTGGATACAAATTCCAAACTCTCAATTTTCCCCTTTTGATTATTATTTATTATTATTTTTAATTATTATTTGATTATTATTTATTATTTAAGGCCAGGCTGGACGAGGCTCTGGCGAGGCTGATCTAGTGTGGGGTGTCCCTGCCCATGGAAGGGGGTTGGAACTAGATGATCCTTGTGGTCCCTTCCAACCCTGACTGATACTATGATATGATACTATGATACTATTTAAGGCCTCAAACCTGGATTTAGATGTGCAGAGGAAAAACATGAGTGCAAAACAGCCCTCCCTATAGTACAAGGGAAGAGCTTAGGCACACGATGCTCACTGTAAGGCACTGACCTAAAAACCAAAATATTACTCCAGCTGCCCTTGCCAGAGAGCACAGCCTGGTTTCTAGAGCCCTTCTCACAGCCTGCTCCCTCTTTCCTGTCTGCAGCAGAACTGCTGTGCATCAGCAGGGAAAGGCAGGTGAGCATGTGGTGATTTCTCTGCGTTGCTCTGGCATCTTGGTGGTGGGACAGTGCTGACCAAAGCCAATCACATTATTGGTATTTGTGCTGCTTCTGTTCGGAAAAGTGTGAGGCTGGCCATCTGCTGCTCTTTCCAAGGATGATGTAGGGGTCTAACACCTTTGCTTTTGCTGTTTGTAAAATACAGAATTAACCAGGTTAGAAGAGATCACTGAGTCCAACCTATCCCCCAACACCATCTAATCAACTAAACCATGGCACTGAGTGCCCCATCCAGGCTCTTTTTAAGCACCTCCAGGGATGGTGACTCCACCACTTCCCTGGGCAGCACAACCCAATGGCAAATCTCTCTTTCTGGGAAGAATTTCTTCCTCATCTTGAGCCTGAACCTCCCCTGGCACAGCTTGAGACTGTGTCCTCTTGTTCTGGTGCTAGTTGCCTGGGAGAAGAGACCAACCCCCACCTGGCTACAACCTCCCTTCAGGAAGTTGGAGAGAGCTGCTGCCCAGGGAGCTGGTGGAGTCACCATCACTGGAAGTGTTAAGGAGGAGACTTCATGGGGTGCTTGGTGCCATGGTTTAGTTGATTAGATGGTGTTGGATGATGAGTTGAGCCTCTGATCCTGTGAAGTGATAGCACAAGAGGAAATATCATCAGCTGGTAACACTGCACCATTTCAGTGCATGCCTCTGCAAGTGCAAGGTGTAAAGCTCACCTTAATATAACTGGGCTCATTCTCCTCTATGCTTTCAAGGCTGGAGATTCTGATGTGGCAATAAAGATACTGATGGAACAACAGTTCTGCCAGTGGGCTAAGCTGAATAAGGGAAGAAAAAACAACTCAGTAATGACCAGGGGGCTCCCATGTCTGGTTGTATGCTTCACAAAATAGATTGCAAGAGAAGGAGCAGGCAGCAAACTGTGTAAACTGAGTTGCAGATAATTCCCAGGCTGTGAAAAGCCTTCTGCCTTAAGAACACTAGCAATGAAAAGGTTACAAGAAAGGGGGTAATAAAAATATCAAAAGAAGCCAAATAGAAATAGGTTTCTTTGCAAGTAGAGGAGCCACTTTCTAATATGGTGGCCTTATATACAAGTACATTTGTCTTCCAGCCCCTCTGCTGTTGATTAGAATTCTGATGCCACTAGAGGGGTTACAATTTTGTTGAGTTTCTGGATCTCAATTGTGCTGTCAAGGGGTCATTCTTTTGGTAATAAGGTAGCTAGTGGCCCCTGGGAGAGAAGGAAAACAATTGACTCTTGAAAGCAGAAACATATACTGAAGTCTAGAGTAGATTTCTGGCAGTGAACCAGGTCTTTTCTCATAGCATTTGTCACTGTAGCACTGCAAAAATTGTGGGAGTTCTACAGGCAGCCAAAAAAAGGAAAACAGAGCACAACAGCAACGACAACAACAACAAAGAGCTAGATGCAATTTGTTTTGGAATTATATTTAAGAGCAGGTTGGTCTTTTTGTGTGTGTGTGTGTTTGTCATACTGTTGGTTCACTTGTTAAGGATGTGGCTCCCATTAGATAGAAATATGTTGCTTGTTTTAAAGCAAAATGATTATCAAATGACTACACTTCAAAACATTCTTTAGGTTTTTTGGGGGGTTTTGCTGTAATTTGAAGTGAAGTCATTGGAGTTTGAAACATATGCCTTTGCTACATGCAGGATATTGTGTTGCCAAAATAAGGCAGCTTCATTCTGAGTCCACTGCTTGCAAGCCCTGTTGATCCTGGATGTCACTGGCAATATGAATCTTGGCAAGAAGTCTTTACAGAGGTCAGCAGTAAAGTTTAGCTTAGGTTTTGTTATCATTATTGTCGTTGCATGGGGTCAAAATGGTCTCACCAGGTCATCAGACTCAATCAGAACAGATGCAATGTTGCATTTGAGTGGCTCTGTTGCATTTGAGTGGTTGTGCCAGGGGAGGTTTAGACTGGATGTGAGGAAGACATTCTTCCCAGCAAGAGAGATTGGCCATGGGAATGTGCTGCCCAGGGAGGTGGTGGAGTCACTATCACTGGAGGTGTTTAAAAAGTGCCTGGATGAGGCACTCAGTGCCATGGTTTAGTTGATTAGATGGTGTTGGATGAGAGGTTGGTCTGGATGATCTCTGAGGTCTTTTCCAACCTGGTCAGTTCTGTACTTTGTATATTATTCCACTTTGTGGAAAAATCTCACTCCTTAGAAACAATTTATCCTGAGATCTGCCTGTAAAAGTTTTCTACATCCTTCTGGAAACTGGTTTCATGTTTTTCCCAGGCTGCTCTGCTTTAGCTTACCTCAAGCCTGAGTGCATCCACGTGCAATGTGTACTCCACACAACATATCACTGGCACTGCACTGCAACTTGACCCAGGATTTATATTCTACTTGCAAGATTTCAAAGTGGATTGCACTGCAGCTAATACACATGGATTCATCCCATTGTTTATCTGAAGTGTCCAAAATGGGACTGGAGCAGCTGGAGGCTTCATCTCTGTCTGATGACAGGATGAGAAGAAATGTCCTGAAATTGTGCCAGGGGAGGATTAGAATCATAGGAGGATTAGAATCATGGAATCAGAGAATGGCCTGGGTTGAAAGGGACCTCCAAAGGTCATCCAGTCCTACCCCCTCTGCAGTCAGCAGTGACATCCTCCACTAGATCAGGTTGCCCAGAGCCCTGTCCAGTCTCACTTTTAGTATCTCCAGGGATGGGACCCCAACCACCTCCCTGGGCAACCTGTTCCAGTGTTCCACTAGTATCATGGTAAAGAACTTGCTCCTAACAGGGTTGGATGTTAGGAACAGGTTCTTTACCACGAGGTACTGGAACAGTGGATGGTTAGGTTGCATAATGGGAAAAAATTCATTCCTGGAAGTGATCAGGCATTGGAATAGGCTGCCCAGGGAGGTGGTGGAGTCACCATCCTTGGAGGTGTTCAAGGCACTTGAACTTGCAGGACATGCTTTGATGGCCATGGTGGTGTCAGTTGGATGGTTGGACTTGATGATCTCAGAGGGCTGCCCAGGGAGGTGGTGGAAGCCTCATCCCTGGAAGTTTTTAAGGCCAGGCTGGATGTGGCTCTGGGCAACCTGCTGTAGTGTGAGGTGTCCCTGCCCATGGCAGGGGCCTTGGAACTGGATGATTTTTGAAGTCCCTTCCATCCCTGACTGTTGTGTGACTCTGTGAAAGGATGGTTTTGTGCATGCATTGCATCATCCAAGAGCTTAGGTTTGTGTTGTGCATCTCTTTCTCAGCACAGCCCATGGAAGCTCATTTTCACACAACTACCTCATCTCATGTTTTATTCCCCCATGGAAACCCAATGTAAATAAACCCCAAAAAGCTCTGGTGTGATTAAAATAACTAATCTTCATTCACTCTGAAGACCTTCCCCCTGCTTGCTTTCTTTCTTTCTTTCTTTCTTTCTTTCTTTCTTTCTTTCTTTCTTTCTTTCTTTCTTTCTTTCTTTCTTTCTTTCTTTCTTTCTTTCTTTCTTTCTTTCTTTCTTTCTTTCTTTCTTTCTTTCTTTCTTTCTTTCTTTCTTTCTCTCTCTCTCTCTCTCTCTTTCTCTCTTTCTCTCTCTCTTTCTTTTTCCTTCTCTCTTTCTCTCATTCTTTCTCTTTCTTTCTTTCTTTCTTTCTTTCTTTCTTTCTTTCTTTCTTTCTTTCTTTCTTTCTACTAACTGCAGTGTCTGATGTTCTGCTTCTTGTAAGGGTGAACTTCTGATGCAAGTAGATTCTTTTAACTGGACCTTGTGCAGATTTGCAACTGCATTTATAATTCAGGATCCTAGAATGCACCACTTGCAAAAGAAAGGAAGGAAGGAAGGAAGGAAGGAAGGAAGGAAGGAAGGAAGGAAGGAAGGAAGGAAGGAAGGAAGGAAGGAAGGAAGGAAGGAAGGAAGGAAGGAAGGAAGGAAGGAAGGAAGGAAGGAAGGAAGAAAAGAAGGAAGGAAGGAAGGAAGGAAGGAAGGAAGGGAAGGAGGGAGGAAGGAGGAGGGAGGGAGGGAGGGAGGGAAGGAGGAAGGAAGGAAGGAAGGAAGGAAGGAAGGAAGGAAGGAAGGAAGGAAGGAAGGAAGGAAGGAAGGAAGGAAGGAAGGAAGGAAGGAAGGAAGGAAGGAAGGAAGGAAGGAGGGAGGGAGGGAGGGAAGGATGAATATGAATGTCATTTTCAGATCTTTCACTGGAGAGCATCTGTCATTGAAGGAAGGAGCTGAAAGTTTGTTTACTGCTGAGGTAAAAATCCTCCACGAGTAACACTGGCATCAGTATCTTTCTGCCCAGAACAACACAGCAACAGAAAGCAGAAATCAAAAGCAGAGGTTAGCCACAAGATAAACTAACTGGTGGCATGCTCTGTTGTGAGCTGAAGCTCTGTCAGACTGTCAAGAGGAATTAGTTCTTAAGCAAGGTATTTATAGGAACATAAGACTGGAAGGCACCACCAGAGTCACAGAACCATTGTAATAGAAGAGAATTTGTTAAATAGGATCCTCACATGATCCCATGAAAATTTGCCCCCTAGCTTCTCTGAAACTCTCTGCTAGTCCATTTTGGTCTTTTCTTTTTCCTTCCTGTAAAGCTGGCATTCAGCTTTTCCTGACCACAGGATCAAGATTTACTGAAGCAATTTAATACCTCTATGTGCATCTGTTCGCCCTGACCTACATCCTAGTGCTAGTTTGTGACTTAGTGGATAAAGAAAGGTGAATACTCATTCCTCCTTTCTGCAAACCAAGAAATAGATCAGAAAGAACCAAACCAAACCAAACCCCCTTCTGGGATAGTGCAGCTAATCAAGAAGTGCCTTGCAGTAGGAGAAATAAAATATAGAATCACAGGATTACAGAAAATCACAGAAACATTCAGGTTGGAAAAGACCCTCAGGATTACCAAGTGCAACCAACAACCCTGCTCTGCAAGGTTTCTGTCCTGTCTTGAATGATTCTCCCATGATTTTAAATAAAATAGAGAAGAGAAACAGATTAAAGCCTTTGCACTGCTAGCAGAAACTTATCCGTGTCTGACAATTATCGTAGTATCATAGTATCAGTCAGGGTTGGAAGGGACCACAAGGAATTATTTGGGAATGTGAGACCCCACCTGGAGTACTGCATCCAGTTCTGGAGCCCTATAACCAGAAGGATGCTGGAATGTGGCCAGAGAAGGGCCACAAGGATGGGCAGAGGGCTGGAGCTCCTCTCCCATGAGGTCAGGCTGAGGGAGCTGGGGCCATTCAGTCTGGAGAAGAGAATGCTCTGAGGAGAGCAATTATTAGGGTTGGAAGGGACCTCAAGGGTCATCCAGTTCCAACCTCCCTGCCATGGTCAGGGACACCTCACACTACAGCAGGTTGCTCACAGCCACATCCAGCCTGGCCTGAAACACCTCCAGGCAGGAGGCTTCCACCACCTCCCTGGGCACCTGTGCCAGTCTCTCATATAAGTACAATATAAACACCACACAGATACACGACTGATGGGCACAGCTTAAAAATGGAGAGCAAAGGATGTTCTGCTGTCCTTATCTCCTAAAGTGGTGCTTTGAGGACTTGCAAGCAGCTGGTGGCCAGATAATTTAGAGATTTGCAGGCAGAACTGCATATGGAGGTGAAGAGAAGTCTGTTGCAGGGGCCTGAGCAACTGAGAGCTGTGGTGATTCATCCTACTCACAAGGCAGGCAGCTGTTCTCAGCAGAATCTGCAGCTTTTGGGTGGACTTACCAGGCCAGTATCCTTCCTCCTGCAAAGCTATTAAAGCCAGTGGAATTACATGTGGGATGAACTTGGCTCTTTAGGTGTGGGAGAAACCATTTCCAGTACTGACATATGGTTATTAGCACTTCTTTATACAGGGCTTACAGACAGGCTTTAGGAATGTTTACAAGGTGGGAAGGACAATGAAGGAACATGTAAAATCACTTCTTGCCCTGATTCATCTGTGGAAGGATCTCTGCACATGGATCGCTCTCTTTCCAGTTGCCTGTGTCTGCCAGACCCCTTTCCTCCAGTTCTGAACCTCACAGCCCTTCCACACCAAGGAATTTGGGCTCTGTCCAAGGGAGGGCTGGGAATAATGTATAGATTTCCTCCAAACTCCACATGCTTCCTATCCTGGGGATAATGCTGCTGAAAAGGGCATGTGAACCAAGGAAAGAGTTCTGAAGGGTTGGTATGCAATGGGGCTCCAGCAAATCCTCCCTTGCTGCAGGCATTGTGCCAAGTCTGGGAACCAAAGCCTCCATTTCTTTCCTGGAGATCAAAGGATGGTAAATCTACCCACTTGCAGAAGGACTTGAAGGGAACCAAGCCATTTGCTCTCATCAGTCCCTGTGCCTTTCTCCAGGGAGATAATGTATCTCCTGAGTCCACTGACAGCACAACACTGTACTGAGCCAGGCAGTGAATTTTGACACCCTCTGGGCCAACTGCCTTTCGAGGCTGCAGAACCTGGAAAGCAAAAGTGGAGTCACACAGTTGACTGAACCAACAGAGAATCAGAGTGTCAGGGCTTGGGAGGATCCTCAAAAGATCATCTAGTCCAAGTCCTCTGCCAGAGCAGGATCACCTAGGGTAGGTGACACAGGATCAGCACCTTGCCTTCATGGATGCAAGTGTGCAAACAATCCACTTGTTGGACAACAGCCACTGGAGGAGCTGACCGCAACAGGACACTGCTCCCTGGCTACACCTTCTCTAGCATTTCTGTGCTTCTTTCATCATAGGCATTCCAGAAGGATGCTGTAGTGGTGAGGAAGTGTTATCTAAACTTATTTTACACTGTCCCTGTTTATAAATCATAGAATCATAGATTGGCTCAGGGTGGGAGGGACCTCAGAGCTCATCTACTCCAACCTCCCCACCATGGGCAGGGATACTTGTCAACTAGACACAGATGCTCAAGGCCTCATCCAGCCTGGTCTTGAACACTCCCCAGGGATGAAGCACCCACAACCTCCCTGGGCAACCTGTTTCAGAGTCTCACCACCCTCCTACTGAAAACTTCTTCCTAAGATTCAGTGTGAACCTACTCTCCCTCAGCTTCAAACCATTTACCCTTGTTCTATTGCTAGTTGCCCTGCTAGTTCCTCTGCAGCCTTCCTGTAGGGTCCCTTCAGTGACTGGAAAGCAGCTCTAAGGTCCCCCCAGTCTCTTTTCCAGGCTGAACACCCCCTGCTCCCTCAGCCTACCCTCACAGCAGAGGTATTCCAGCCCTTGGATCATCTTTGTGACCCTCCTCTGGACTCGCTCCAACAGCTCTGTGTGGGGCTGTAGCCATTTCTTGAATGTGATACCACAGACATTGAGAAGCTCCCAACAATTAATGACACAAAGGTCCAGTATGAGTCCTGAATCAAAAGTGAGTTTACCTTTGACATGAAAGTGCAAACCCTTTCACTTTACATTGCAGTAGAATTTGGAAGGACAGCCTCAGAATGTTGTCACAATTAGTTTCAGTGTGTGAGGCACAGAAAACCTCCCAGAGATGTTGGATCAATCACAAAGCAGCATTCTCTTCCTGCATTCATATCTTACTGCTGCTGCTTGGGTTAATGATTTTCTGCTAATGCATGTCTGGGTACTGATGCCAACAGACAATGTTCAGAAGAGATGGGGAACTGCTTGCTTTGAATCTTGGAAATGAAATGTCAAGATTGAAACCAGCATGAAAGTCCTTAATTTAGTTCTGTGTATGCCTGAATGTAGGACAGAAAGTGGGTTACAAGAGGTAGTGTTTCTGAAAGAGCAGCAAGGAGCTTGTGATCCGAGTGATCAGCTGTGAGTTAGGGCTCAGGGGTTTCTGCAGAATCACAGAAGCATTCAGGTTGGAAAAGACCCTCAGGATCACCAAGTCCAACCCAGAAACTTACTCTACAAGGGTCACCCCTAAACCAGAGCCCCAAGCACCACATCCAAACCACCTTGAAACACATCCAGGGTTGGGGACTCCATCACCTCCCTGTGCAGCACATTCCAATCCCTGACCACTGTTGATGGGAAAAAATTCTTCCTAATGTCCAGTCTAAACCTACCCAGCTGCAGCTTGAGGCCATCCCCTCTTGTTCCATCACTAATTCCCTGGGAGAAGAGACCAGCAGCAGCCTCTCCACAACCTCCTTTCAGGTAGTTGTAGAGAGCAGTGAGGTCTGTCCTCAGTCTCCTCTTTTCCACACTAACCATCCCCAGCTCCTTCAGTTGCTCTGCATCAGATTTGTTTTCCAGGCTCTTCCCAGCTTCCTTGCCCTGCTCTGCCCTGGCTCCAGCACCTCCAAATCTCTCCTGTATTGAGGTGCCCCAAACTGGACACAATATTCCAGAAGTGGCCTCCCCAGAGCTGAGTCCCAGGGGCCACTCCCCTCCCTGTGTCTTGTTTTGCTGCTGAAGCTGCTGTAGCCACATCATTAGCCTCTTTTTTACACGAATTGCCCTTTAAAACTGACAGCAATCACTGCACTCTGTGCATGGTTCCTTCCTTCCTGAAAGTTAATTCATCAGCCTTCATGAAACACAATGAGACAGACAGACAAATGGAGTGAAACCCTACCCTGGCTGCTGTGCCATGGCAGTTCTGCAGGGAACTTTTGAGCAGCAAACTCCTGCAGTTCAACACAATATTTTTGATTCCAAAGAACGCTCCCCAAGGCCAACTGAGGTAAGAGAAGACCTCAGGTTTATTTATATTTGTATACAGGAACCTCCAGAAAGATAAGAGCACAGGAAGTAACAGCCCTAAGCATGATTATGCTAACCATCTCCATTAAGAAAAGGAAGATGAGAAGGGGCAGCATGGTGTTTGACAGGGCAAAAGTGCTCACTCATGAGGTTTTATTTCCTTCCAGAACAGTTCATCAGTGCGAAAAAAACACAACACAACTTCACCCTTGCAGCTCAGCCAAGGTTACTGAGCCCCTCTGTGATGTGCTGAGCAAGACCAACTCGGCCAAGCCAACAGTGCTTGAGGCAGCTTTACTTTATGCATGAAATATGTGCAAAATGAATGCAAGTTGCAGCTCTGGGAAGTGATTGTGGACCACAGGAACAACTGACAAACACTTTGCTGCCTTGAAGCTGGTAGGACATGGAGCCTCTTCAGAGAGCACCCTCGGAATTTTCTTTCTCTCTACTCATCTACATTCAGAATACAGAATACAGAATTAGCCAGGTTGGAAAAGACCTCAGAGATCACCCAGTCCAATCTATGTAGAGGGTCTATGTAGGGGTCTAATACCTTTGTTTTTGCTGTTTGTAAAATACAGAATTAACCAGGTTAGAAGAGATCACCGAGTCCAACCTATCCCCCAACACCATCTAATCAACTAAACCGTGGCACAGAGTGCCCCATCCAGGCTCTTTTTAAATACCTCAAGGGATGGTGACTCCACCACCTCCCTGGGCAGCACATTCCAATGGCCAATCTCTCTTTCTGGGAAGAATTTCTTCCTCACCTCCAGCCTAAACCTCCCCTGGCACAGCTTGAGTTTGTGTCCTCTTGTTCTGTCACAAATTGCCTGGGAGAAGAGACCAACCCCCACCTGGCTACAACCTCCCTTCAGGTAGTTGTAGACAGCAATAAAGTCTCCCCTGAGTTTCCTATTCTCCAGGCTAAACACCCCCAACTCCCTCAGCCTCTCCTCACAGGGCTGTGCTCCAGACCCCTCCCCAGCTTTGTTGCCCTTCTCTGGATGCATTTGAGCAACTCAACATCTTTCTTAAACTGGGGGGCCCAGAACTGGACACAGGACTCAAGACACACTACTCCCTACACTCTCTCCCATTTCTGTCCTGATGCAGACCTCTTCCTGGAAACAGAAGAGTCTTGAAGACACTAAAAATTCTGCAGAGGCATTTAATTAATCTTTTTTCAATTAAGAATGAGCAAAACCTCGGAGATACATATGGTGTAAGGAGCAGCAAAAGTGCAATACTCACTCAGCCTCTAAAGCAACAGAAATTGGAACCCAGAAGGGAAACTCATCTTGCAGATGACAGAAATGGCACCCTAGAATCCCCCCTGAATATATTGATGCATTTTCATAACCCTTTATTCTGTCTTGATGGTCTCAGGCTCTACAGCTCCTATCTCAGAGCTGTTTTACATCCACTTTCAAGCAGCATGTGGGGACTAAGGAGTTTTGTTTAGCCTGATGTGAAGAGCCTGTGTGGCATCTTTCCTCTTCTGTTGTTGCTTTTCTTACCTCCAGATGTTCAACTGCCTGTGAGAGCACTCAGGGAAACTCAGTGATGCTGTATTCCAATCCTGAATGAGTTTAATTGAAAAAATAACAAGTGGTGTGTACTGTAAGGGGATTTTAAATCAACTCCCTAGCATATTCATGGTGTAATACAATGGCTTTGCTATCTAATAGGATATAACACAGTGCTCCTAAATGATTTCTACTCGTATCAGTGTGCTGCAGGGAGTTGTGACAGAGTATGCTACGTGCCTTTGTGGCCAAGAAGGCTAATGGGTTGTTATTAGAAGGGATGTGGTCAGTAGGTCGAGAGAGGTTTTCCTCCCTCTGTACTTTGCCCTGGTGAGGCCACATCTGGAACATTTGTGTGCAGTTCTGGGCTCCTCAGTTCAAGAAGAACTTCTCCCAGGCAACCAGCACCAGAACAAGAGGACACAGTCTCAAGCTGCGCCAGGGGAAGTTTAGGCTGGAGGTGAGGAGAAAGTTCTTCACCGAGCAAGTCGTTCATCATTGGAATGTGCTGCCTAGGAGGTGGTGGACTCACTGTCCCTGGAAGTGCTCAAGAGGGGATTGGATGTGGCACTTGGTGCCATGGTCTAGTCATGAGGTCTGTGGTGACAGATTGGACTCGATCTTTGAGGTCTTTTCCAACTTTAGTGATACTGTGATACTGCGAAGAACCTCAGGGAAATGCTTGAGAGAGTCCAGCACAGAGTCACAAAATGGCGAAGGGAATGGAAGATCTTCCTTGCCAGGGAAGACTGAGGGAGCTGAGGGCTCTGTAGCTTGGAGAGGAGGAGCCTGAGAGGTGACTTCATTCATGTTGATAAAGATGTGCAGGATGAGTGCCCAGAGGATAGAGCCAGGCTCTGCTGGGTGATGCCCAAGGACAGCAATGGTGGAAGTTGGGGCATAGGAGACACATGAGGGTGACAGAGCCCTGGAACAGGCTGCTCAGAGGGGTTGTGGAGTCTCCCTCTATGGAGATATTCAAAAGCTGCCTGGATGTGTTCCTGTGTGATCTGCCCTGGGTGATCCTGCTCTGGCAGGGGGTTGGTCTGGATGAGCTCTTCGAGGTCCCTTCCAGCCCCTAACATTCTGTGATTCTGTGGCCATAGCTATTTGGTGATCACTTCCAGCTTATGGTCGCTAATGGGCATTTTAAGGTACTGATGATAGTCCTTTGATGTTTGAAGAACCATTTGCATTCCTAAAATGATCATCAAATCCTTTTGCTTAAATAAAAACCTAGCACAAGTCTACCACAAGGCACAAAGCTTTGGCTCATATCTCTATTGCTAAGGTGCTGCATCTAACTCTTTCTGGTTTAGCTAGTAGAAGACCAGGTTCATGCCCAGCATCTGCCAGGCTCTTCTTGCAGCACAGAAATATTTTCAAAGCAACAGTTATGTTATTTGATTATTAGGATACCAGAATAGCATCTAAAGAAACTCCCCCAAAGCATTTTCCCTTTGGTTTTTCCTTTCCCAGAAGAGTATTGGAATATTGGAACAGTGAAATGAAAATGCAACCATTAATTGAAACTGTGCTTCGTTTATTTCAGCACTGTGGTGCAGGTTACATATTGATCTGAAGAGAGCAATGGATTCTGTATTTATTAAGAGATGTATATATTGATATAGGTAGATGGAGATACAGATGGAGATATAGATGGAGATAGATATATATATAGAGAGAGAGAGATGGATGGATGGATAGATAGATGGGTTGATAGATGGATAGATAGATGGATGGATAGATAGAAAGATGGATGAATAGAAAGATGGATTGATGGATGGATGGATGGATAGATAGATAGATAGATAGAAGGATGGATTGATAGATGGATGGATAGAAAGATGGATTGATAGATGGATAGATAGATGGATAGATAGATAGATAGATAGAAGGATGGATTGATAGATGGATGGATGGATAGAAAGATGGATTGATAGATGGATAGATAGATGGATGGATAGATAGAAAGATGGATGAATAGAAAGATGGATTGATGGATGGATGGATAGATAGATAGATAGATAGAAAGATGGATTGATAGATGGATAGATAGATGGATGGATAGATGGATGGATGGATATATATAGAGAGAGAGATAGAGAGATAGAGAGATAGAGATAGATAGATAGATAGATAGATAGATAGATAGATAGATGGATTGATGGATAGATAGATAGAAAGAAAGATGGATTGATAGATGGATGGATAGATGGATGGATGGATGGATGGATGGATAGATAGATAGATAGATGGATGGATAGACAGATGGAGATATAGATGGATGGATGGATTGATAGATGGATAGATAGATGGATAGATAGATAGATAGGTAGATTGATAGATAGGTAGATAGAGTATTTATCCTTCTTGGAGCTACATGGAAGATACTTGCTCAACCTGTTCAGTTTGGAAAAGAGGAGGCTGAGGGGAGACCTCATTGCTGTCTACAACTACCTGAAAGGAGGCTGTGGAGAGGCTGCTGCTGGTCTCTTCTCCCAGGTAATTAGTGACAGAACAAGAGGGGAATGGCCTCAAGCTGCCACCGGGTGAGGCCACATCTTGAGTATTGTGTCCAGTTTTGGGCATCGTGATACAAGAGAGATGTGAAGGTGTTGGAGCCAGTACAGAGGAGGGCAAGGAAGCTGGGAAGGGCCTGGAGAATTAATCTGATGAAGAGCAACTGAAGGAGCTGGGGATGGTTAGTGTGGAAAAGAGGAGGCTGAGGACAGACCTCACTGCTCTCTGCAGCTACCTGAAGGGAGGTTGTGGAGAGGCTTCTACTGGTCTCTTCTCACAGGGAATTAGTGACGGAACAAGAGGGAATGGCCTCAAGCTGCAGCTGTAGACTGGACATTAGGAAACATTTTTTTCATGTAAAGAGTGGTCAGGGATTGGAATGTGCTGCCTAGGGAGGCGGTGGAGTCCCCAAGCCTGGATGCGTTTCAAAGTGGTTTGGATGTGGTGTTTAGGGGTGACCCTTGTAGAGTAGGGTTCTGGGTTGGACTTGGTGACCCTGAGGGTCTTTTCCAACCTGAATGTTTCTGTGATTCTGTGATTTTGAAAATAGGAGGGAAATAAAATGGGGAGAAAAAAACCCAACAACCAAATGATTGGAAGTGCTGGAAGAGTTCCAATAACTCAGCTTCGGAATGGACTTAGTATTCTGGCTGGTGATGAGATGTGCTCTCACTTCCAGCACTGGGAGTCTCTTTTTTTGTTGTTGTTGTTTGGTTGGTTTGGGCTTTTTGTTTTGTTTGTTTTCTGCTTTCTGTAATTCCAGCCCTTAAGTTAAAAACTACTCTTTGAGACCTAGTGAAAAGAGCCTGTTGGCTTTGGCTACCAGCATCTGCAGCTCAGCCTTTCTTTCCCATTCACAAGGACTTGTCCTTCTTCAAGTTGACTCCTACTCAGCACTCTCACTTTAGCTGCTGCAGCCCATTTCTGTGGAAAGCTTTTTTTTTGGGGCAGAAGTTTTTCAACAGATAGCTTTACAGTCCCAAAGAGCTTTGAGAGGCTTCGTTGTGTTGTTGCAAGCATTTAGTTTTCAGTTTCCAGTTGCATCCAGGTAAAACATTTGCACATTTCTCTGGCAACAAACATCTCGGAGTTCTCAAGCAGCCTCTGGATGTTTCACAGTGTTACAGCTTTGCTTAACTCCATAGAAATTCAGTCAAGGGGCTGGAAGAAGTTTATTTATGTTTATTTTTTCCCTTAGAGACTGAGGAAGTAACTAAGTAACAGAGGTAAGTCTATTTCATTGCATTGCTCCTGCAGGTTTCTATCTAGTTTAGGAACACTTTAAGTGAGCCAATGGGATCCAGGGGGGCAGCAAGAGAAGTGTGGCCAGCAGGGCTAGGGAGGTTCTGCTCCCCCTCTGCTCTGCCCTGCTGAGACCACAGCTGCAATCTTGTGTCCAGTTTTGAGCTCCCCAGGTCAAGAGAGACAGAGACCTGCTGGGGACAGTCCAAGGGAGAGCCAGGAGGATGCTTAGGGCACTTGAGCATCTCCTGTGTGAAGAGAGGCTGAGAGCCCTGGGGCTGTTTAGTCTGGAGGAGAGAAGGCTGAGAGGGATCTGATCAATGTCTATCAATAGCTGAGAGGTGGGTGTCAAGTGGAGAGGGGCAAGCTCTTTTTGGTGGTGCACAGGAATAAGACAAGGAACAACAGGTACAAGCTTGAACATAGACAGCAAAACTCTCTTTTCTTTTAACATCCTACCACACCTGGAGCACTGTGTCCTGTTCTGGACCCCCAACTACAAAAAGGATTTGAAGGTGCTGGAAGGTGTCCAGAGAAGGGCCATGAGGATGAGCAGAGGGCTGGAGCTGCTCTGCTCTGAGGACAGATTGAGGGAGTTGGGGCTGTTCAGTCTGGAGAAGAGAAGGCTCCCAGGAGACCTCATTGTGGCCTTCCAGGATCTGAAGGGGACTCCAAGAAAGCTGGGGAGGGACTTTTGAGGGTGTCAGGGAGTGATAGAAATGGAGGGAATGGAATGAAACTAGAAATGGGTACATTCAGACTGGATGTAAGGAAGAAGTTGTTCCCCATGAGGGTGGTGAGAGCCTGGCACAGGTTGCCCAGGAGGTGGTGGAAGCCTCATCCCTGGAGGATTTTGCATCCAGGCTGGATGTGGCTGTGAGCAACCTGCTTTGGTGTGAGGTGTCCCTGCCCATGGCAGGGGGAGTGGGACTGGCTGATCCTTGAGGTCCCTTCCAACCCTGACAATTCTATGATTCTATGATTTACTGTGCTCTATTTTTCCCCTTTTCTTCTTCAAACTATGCAAAGTAACCTTTGCTGCAGGATTTTCTTCTACAGACAACTTGTCATCTGCTGAGGCACTCGTCCATGTTGCCTGAGTATGGAAGTTTATTAGTTCCCTTGGGTGAAGAATATGTTTTGGCTTCTACAGGATGAAAGAATAGGTCCTAGCTGGATGTTTATTTGCTTTGGGTAACTTAAGGCTTGGGCTGCTCTTGCTCATCCTAATAATAGGATGTTTGTAACCATGATGTTTCAACAGTGTATGACTGAGCTCTGGCTGCTGCTGTGTGCTTGTCACAAAGCAGCTGAACAAACTTGCCAGCCCCAGGGAAGTGACCAAAGGTAGCAGGAGCTTGTTTTAGTTCACTGTGTCTTTCTGATTGCTAAAGCACTCAGATAAAGCTCAATATTTTTCAAAGTACATGCTGACCACTTATGAAAATGTGACCATAGGATGCCAGGATGTTAGGGGTTGGAAGGGACCTCCAAAGATCATTGAGTCCAAACCCCCTGCCAGAGCAGGATGAGAAAATCCAGCACAGGTCACACAGGAACACATCCAGATGGGGCTGGAAAGGCTCCAGAGAAGGAGACTCCACAACCTCTCTGGGCAGCCTGCTCCAGGGCTCTGTGACCCTCACAGTGAAGAAGTTCCTCCTCATGCTGAGGTGGAACCTCATGTGCTGCAGTTTATATCCATTGCTCCTTGTCCTATCCCAGGGAGCAAGTGAGCAGAGCCTGTCCCCTCCCTCCTGACCCCAGCCCTCAGATATTTATAAACATTTACCAAATCCCCTCTCAGTTTTCTCTTTTCCAGACTAAACAGCCCCAGGTCTCTCAGCCTCTCCTCCCCAGGCAGTGCTGCAGTCCCCTAATCATCCTTGCAGCCCTCCCTTGGACTCTCTCCAGCAGATCCCTGTCCCTCCTGAACTGGGGAGCCCAGACCTGGATGCAATATTCCAGGTGAGGTTTCAGCAGGGCAGAGTAGAGGGGGAGGAGAACCTCCCTGGCTCTGCTGGACACACTCTTCTTAATACACCCCAGGACCCCATTGGCCTTCTTGGCCCCCAGGGCACATTGCTGTCCCATGCAGGACTTGTTCTCCACCAGCACTCCCAGGTCCTTCCCCCCAGGGCTGCTCTCCAGCAGCTCCCCTCCCAGCCTGTCCTGCTGCAGGTTATTATTGCTTCCCAGGGGCAGGACTCTGCTCTCATCCTTGTAGAACCTCATCTGGTTCCTTTCTGCCCAGTTCTCAATCTGTCCAAGTCTCTGAGTGGCCTCACAGCCCTCAGGTGTCTCAGCCAAGCCTCCCAGTTTGATATCATCAGCAAAATTGCTGAGCAGACTCTCTGTCCCCTCCTCAGACCCTGAAGTCCATCCTTCTGTGCTACTATTGAAAATCCAGCCACTGGTTTGAAATTGCTCCTGTGCTTCATTTTTAGGGCTACTTAGAGATGTGCTACATAAAGTGCAGTGCAAAGGATTCTAGAAGGTCTCAGACAGGGAATGTTTGTATCTGAAAATTAGGCTGCTCAGCTCAGCTTCTTGGAGAGGTGGATAGATTGCTTCAGGCAGCCACGTTTGAGAAGCTTGCCCTACTTCTCTCTGTTTGGAAACACCAGCGTGAAAAATGACCTCTGTAAGGTAGCTGAGCTTGTATGCTGCTCAATATACAACAGAATACAGAATTAACCAGGTTGGAGAAGACTTCAGAAATCATCAAGTCCAACCTACCAAGCAACACCATCTAATCAACTAAACCATGGCACCAAGTGCCTCATCTGGGCTCTTTTGAAACACTTCCAGTGATGGTGACTCCACCACCTCCTGGGCAGCACATCCCAATGGCAAATCTCTCTTGCTGGGAAAAATTTCTTCCTAACACCCAGCCTAAACCTCCCCTGGTGCAGCTTGAGATTGTGTCCCCCTGTTCTGTTGGTGGTTTTCTGGGAGAAGAGACCAACCCTCACCTGGCTACAATCTCCCTTCAGGTAGTTGTAGACAGCAAGAAGGTCTCCCCTGAGCCTCCTCTTCTCCAGGCTAAGCAACCCCAGCTCCCTCAGCCTCTCCTCCCAGGGCTGTGCTCCAGACCCCTCCCCAGCTTTGTTGCCCTTCTTTGGACATGTTTGAGCAACTCAACATCTTTCTCAAATTGAGGGTCCCAGAACTGGACACAGGACTCCAGGTGTGTCCTAACCAGTGCTGAGCCCAGGGCAGAATGACTTCCCTGCTCCTGCTGGCCGCACTATTCCTGATCCAGGCCAGGATGCCATTGACATTCCTGGCCACCCGGGCGCACAATCAACATTTTGGTATGGCTGTTACAAGGATTTTGGTTGTTATACGGACCAGGGGACTGGAACACCTCTGCTACGAGGACCGGCTGAGGGAGGTGGGATTGTTCAGCCTGGAGAGGAGAGGCTCAGGGGAGGTCTGATAGAAGCCTGCCAGTACCTGAAGGGGGCTAGAAGAAGGCTGCATAGGGACAGTTTGCAAAGGCCTGCAGGGACAGGACAAGGGACAATGATTTGAAATGAGAGAAGAGATTCAGACTGAATGTTAGGAACAAGTTCTGAACCATCAGGGTGGTGGAAGGCTGGAATAGGTTGTCCTGGGAGGTAGTTGAGCACCCATCCCTGGAGCTATTTCAGGTTGGGCTGGACAAGGCTGTGAGTAACTGATCTAGTGGAAGATGTCTCTGCTGACTGCAGAGGGGTCGGAGTGGATGACCTTTGGAGGTCCCTTCCAACCCAGACCATTCTAAGTTTTCTGTATCTGGTGGTGTGCATGGGACAGATGCTTCCTTCTGCAGTGGTCAGGAGCTGTCCTTGATGATTGCTCCTGCTGGGAGCAAAGGAAGGCAGGTGGCTTGCTTGCCACCCTGCCCAGCTGCATATGGGGAAGCACATGCAAGAGCTTTTCATGCCTCTTTTGCTTGTGTTCAACTAGGAGACCTCTGAGGGATTTGGGCTTGTAAATCAACTGCTGTGGAGACTCTTGTTGCTGCCTGACTCTCTTTCAGTTGCTGGCATAAAAATCACTCCCTGGCCACTTGTGTGACTGCAGCAGAACCCTGTGCTGTGTTTGTGCCAACTGGCACTCCTGCAGGGGAGGGACAGAGACCTATTGCAGTGAGCAGTAGCAGCTTCAAGTAATGAACCACTAGAGCAACGTGTTTACATGGGAAATGGTGCTCCATGGAAGGGGAAGCTGTGGGTAACAGTGAACTCTTCTGCAAGAAAGCAAGCAGGATTAATGACCAGAGGACAGAGAGCTCTGTGACTGTCACAACCATAATTTTAATGATCATAACCAAACCTATTTAAATTGCAGGAAAAATATGTTAAGCTCACTTTGATGCTCTGTTTCTCTTCCTTTCTTCCATCCCTTCTCCACCCCTCACCCCCCACTTCTCCAGGAGAGCTGGGCACAGAGGAACCAAATGAGGTGCAACAAGGATGAGAGAAGAGTTCTGCCCCTGGGAAGCAATAATAAACTGCAGCAGGACAGGCTGGGAGGGGAGCTGCTGGAGAGCAGCCCTGGGGAGAAGCACCTGGGAGTGCTGCTGGAGAACAAGTTCTGCATGGGACAGCAACGTGCCCTGGGGGCCAAGAAGGCCAATGGGGTCCTGGGGGGTATTCAGAGGAGTGTGGCCAGCAGAGCCAGGGAGGTTCTCCTCCCCCTCTACTCTGCCCTGCTGAGACTTAATTTTCAGTACTGTCTTCAGTTCTGGGTTCCCCACTTCAAGAGGGACAGGGATCTGCTGGAGAGAGTCCAAGGGAGGGCTGCAAGGATGATTAGGGGACTGGAGCACTGCCTGGGGAGGAGAGGCTGAGGGACCTGGGGTTCTTTAGCCTGGAGAAGAGAAGACTGAGAGGGGATTTAATATCTGTCTATAAGTATCTGAGGGCTGGGTGTCAGGAGGGAGGGGACAGGCTGTGTTCACTTGCACTCTGGGATAGGACAAGGAGCAATGGATATAAACTCCAGGACAGGAGGTTCCACCTCAACATGAGAAGGAACTTCTTCACTGTGAAAGTCACAGAGCACTGGAAGAGGCTGCCCAGAGAGGTTATTGTGGAGTCTCCTTCTCTGGAGCCTTTCCAGTCCCATCTGGATGTGTTCCTGTGTGACCTGTGCTGGATTTTCTCGTCCTGCTCTGGCAGAGGTGTTGGACTCAATGATCTTTGGAGGTTCCTTCCAACCCCTAACATCCTGGCATCTGTGAAGGCAAACTGAGAGGGCTACAACTGTTTGTCAGTGCTAGCATGGAGGATGATTGTGCACCAAGCAAACAGGTATTTATTGTGTCTGTAGGGATGAGGAAGAGTTCTCTGGCTGAACTGCTGAACTCCTTAGGGGACAACCTGACTGCAGAGATGAATTACTGTTCTAAATGGTAGCCAGGATTAGAATCAGTGGACTTAATGTTTGTGGGTGTAGTGGGAACACAGAAGGGCTTTCTCTAGGTAGTTTTGGTTTTAGTCAGAAAGGAACAAAAAAAAAAAGGGGAAAAGTAAAATCACCACAAATAGGACACTGCAGAAACACAGCAAATGAGCACACACAGATACATATTTTACCCCTTCCTCCCCCACATGTGTCAAGGCATTTCCAAAGCCAGGCTTTAGAGTCTTTCTAAACCCTATTGCACATTAGTCTCTGTACCCATAAATCGACTCTAGGGTCATCCAGGGGATAATTTAGCTTTAAATACAGGGTTGCACTAATATGTCTGTTGGCCCTCACTCACCCATTTGAATTGGCAGAAGGCCAGCTGGAGCAGAGGAGAGGAGCTGTTTAAGGGACCAGTTCTTCCCGACCTTACATTACCATCTCTCCGGTCTTGTACATCCCGAAACCCAGGCTGGGATGGGGTCCATGTGATGGAGCAGCCCAAGGAGCAGGCAGATGCAAAGAGAAATAGCAGCATTTATGAGAGCTGCTCTGTCACACACCACACTTCCAGCCAAACTGTTGTGCCAGTTTCTTTTTGTGAGTCATTCAGAGGAAACATCCCCCTCCCCCCCCACCCCCCACTTATCTCCAGACTGAAGATACGAAGGGGAAAGCCATTTGCTAACAACTGTTTGGGATTATTTGCAGGGACAAGATAAGGAATAAAGAGGAATTGTAATTTTTTTGTTGGACCCATAAATAACTCCCAGCTTTCAGAGGTCTCTTGTATTTTTCTGAATCTCATCGTGGGCAGGGGAATGATTATTTTTGGTGATTTTTTTTTTGGGGTGGGGATAATCTGTCTGTCAAATGAATAGGACACCTACATTTATCAGCTCTCACAGTGACTAATAACAATTTTCAGAATGCTGGCCTGTTAAGCTATCTTTCCATGGCAGAGCCTAGCAGTCTTCTGCAGTGGCTCTAGTCTAATTTGAATGTTTTAGGCTTTTAAAGCATACATATAGACACAACCCCCCTCACCCCCCCAACCAAAACTAAACCAAGCAACCAACCCAAACAAAACCCCACCAAAAACTCTGTCTATTTGCTCATTCTTTTACTTAAAGGGGAAAAAAAAATGTGTTAATGAAGGCTCAGGGCTTGACTTTGTCCAATTCTAGATTCCAGTGGTTCAGGCTTGTCTGTGCTAGACTGCAGAGAAACTCTCCTCTTTGACCTGATGGGTGTTTCTCCTCTGAGGGAGGAAAGGAATTCTTGCCATGTTAAAAGAGTTCAGTCTCCTCCTGTCACCAACTGCCTCTGCTGCTTAGTTGAGCCCAATTATGTGCAGTGGCTTTTCAAGGGGTCAGCTGGGAAGAAGGCAAGTGTGGAAGTGATGGCAATAAAAGCACAGGATCTGCATGCACAGGAGCTGCATGCACATGAAGAATCATACAATTATTAGGGTTAGAAGGGGCCTGAAGGCTCAGCCAGTTCCAACCCGCCTGCCATGGGCAGGGACACCTCACACCAAAGCAGGTTGCTCACAGCCACATCCAGCCTGGATGCAAACACCTCCAGGGATGAGGCTTCCACCACCTCCCTGGGCAACCTGTGCCAGTCTCTCACCACCCTCATGGGAACAACTTCTTCCTGACATCCAGTGTGCAAGTGATGGCAATAAAATCACAGGCTCTGCATGCACAGGAGCACTGAAGAAGGAAAGTGTGCAAGTGATAGGACTGAAATCACAGGCTCTGCATGCACAGGAGCTGCACACAAGCTACTGCGTTGAAGTTTTACTGTGTGAGGTACTGTATGTGCAAGCATGTAAAATGAGTCACTGGTGAAGAGTTGCTCAAGATCAAAATCCTTTGTGCTGCAATGCCAAAAGCGTAGGATACACATTTGAGATTCCTTAGGGAACTATCTCCTTTGCATTCTTTTCCATGTGTATATTCATTGGCCAGTTTTGCTGCTGGAAGGATCAGGCCTGTCTGGGAGATGGCTGACACCCATTTATCTGTGGTACAGCTCTCTACTCAAGCAAATTCCCACCCTGCCCCTTCTCCCTCCTCCTGTGGCTGGTTTGTGCTGTCATCTAGGAGTTTCAGAGCCAGATTCTCAGCTGGTGCACATCAGCACTGCTAGCCTGAAATAAATAGGCATAACTTCAGTGGAGTCACTGAAACCTAAGCTCAGACTTGTGGGTTTTGGTGTCCTTGAGTGCAGTGCTTTAAGGCTTATGACACTCAGTTCTGTGATGCTTTGTTATGGGATAAACAAACACCCCACTTCTGATTCAAATTATAACCTCATTCACCCAGAAACCAGTGGAGCTCTGCTTATTTATCCCAGCTGAGAGGACAGCCCAAAGGCTTCTCATGTTGTGTGCTGAAGTCGAGGGCTGCCATTCCAGCTGCCCCAGTACACACCTCCCACCCCTCCAATATCAACAAGGAGGTGACCCCACTACTGCTGGTGCAATTACTCCAGATGGGAAACAGTTGTTCAGGGAGTTTTGGGGCCAAATCAGGGCTGTGATGCTTATTCTGTGACGTGATGTGTCTGCTAAGGGTTTGGCTGGGTCAGAAAGGAAGTCTGAATGTAGCTACCAATGTGAAGAGTTTTAGGAGTAATTAAAGGATGGAACACCTATCAAAAATGCTGAATTGAATGTTTCCTGTAAAACCTGTGTGTGTGCAGCCACAACACTCTTTGAATCTGGGCCCCATGTCAGCTGGGTATGGAATCCAGCTGCAGAGCCTGGATCTAGATCTGACTTCCCGCAGCAAGGTCAAGGTTGCTGCGATCAGCGGCGTTTATTTGGTTCCACGTCTAATTTAAACCCAGGACTCTTAAGGTAACTTCAGTCAGATGTTCTTGGGATCCATTGGGATAATAGCACAATAAAAAGCTGAAATTAAACCTATCTGGTATGGTGTGGGGGCTTTATTAAGGATTCCAGTTGAAGGTTTGACTAGTTGCTCTGGTGCAGCCAGCCCACCCTCATAAATTAAAGCTGGGGAGGTTTGCAAATGATTTACAAGCATGGCTTACACATTTTTTTTTCTCTCCAAAGGAAAAGAAGAGAAACACACAAAGTTCATCTGAATCCTCATGTGGTGCACATTAGTTTTCCCTTTCTTCATTTTTTTGGTACCTTTTTGGGTTTGGGTGGGTTTTTTTTTTGTTAAGGCAGGCTAATGCTTTTCTTCTTCTTTGAAAACACCGCCTGGGTAACCAAAGATATCTTCCACATGTGTACAGCAGCAGGGAGGGCAGCATCACTGATGCAAGGACCTGCTGTAGGTGCATTGCATAGTAGCAAGGAAACCTAACAGAGCAGGCATTCAGACCTCCAGAGAGGTGTGTGCTTCTGAAGCTACAAATGTCTTGTTTAACATCCTTGTTGGTGACATGGATATGGCACTGAGTGCACCCTCAGCAGCTTTGCTGATGACACCAAGCTGTGTGGTGCAGCAGACATGCTGGAGGGAAGGCATCCATCCAGAGGGACCTCAACAGGCTGGAGAGGTGAGCCTGCGACAACCTCATGAGGTACAGCAAGACCAAATGCAAGGTCCTGCAGCTGGGTCAGGGCAATCCCAAGCACTGATACAAGCTGGGCAGGGGCTGGTTTGAGCGCAGCCCTGAAGAAAAGGACCTGGGGGTGCTGGGGGAGGAGAAGCTCAACAGGAGCCAGCAGTGAGCATTTGCAGCCCAGAAAGCCAACCAGAGCTTGGGCTGCATCAAGAGAAACACAGCCAGCAGGGCCAGGGAGGGGAGTCTCCCTCTCTACTCCGTTCTGATCCCTGGGGGGACACCACTAGTGACCGGCTTCCAACTGGATGTGGCACCATTCACCACCACTCTCCTTAAAGGCTCTTGTAGAGCCTTCAGATGATCACATAACACCCACAAAGGCAGTAACAACTTGAGTTGTCTCCTCTGCACTTTCCCCAGTCATGTTCCAAAATACCAGCATTGAGAGCTAAAAAAACCCAACATAAACCAAGAAGCAATGTGAAGCATTCTGGTAACTCTTGTTTTGGTGTTGTGCTCCTCAAGATACCTCAAAAGAAAAGAGCATTGAGGGCTCTAAAATGTGTGTATCAGGTTCAGGGGACACACACAGTCTCAAACTGTGCCAGGGGAGGTTCAGGATGGATGTTAGGAAGAAATTCTTCCCAGAGAGATTGGCCATTGGAATGTGCTGCCCAGGGAGGTGGTGGAGTCTCCATCACTGGAGGTGTTTAGGAAGAGAATGGATGGGGCACTTGGTGCCATGGTTTAGTTGATTAGATGGTGTTGGGTGATGGGTTGGATTTGATGATCTCAAAGGTCTCGTCTAACCTGGTTATTTCTATTCTATTCTATTCTATTCTATTCTATTCTATTCTATTCTATTCTATTCTATTCTATTCTGTTCTGTTCTGTTCTGTTCTATTCTGGCAGAACTGAATCTTTGTGCATCCTGTTTAGGAGGAGAATGACAGCTGGTAGGCAAATCTTTCTAAAGAGGTGTGAAACAGCCACATTCATTGAACTGGATCATCTAAAGACAGGCTACATTTTGCTTACCACTGCTGTATGAAATTAAACTATGAATTACTTATGTCAATTTTCTATTGATTTATTTACTTCCCCCCCTTTATTCCAGTAGTTTTCTACTAGTTCTCTGCATTTTAGAAGCATGGATTAGTGATAGAGCTAAGAGGATGATGGAGGGACTTGAACATCTCTCCTATGAAGGAAGATTGAGAGAACTGGGACTGTTCAGCTTGGATAAGAGGAGGCTGGGAGGGGATTTTGTTACTGTCTCTAAATATGTGAGGGGTGGGTGTCAAGAGGAAGAGGACAAGATCTTTTCAGTGGCACTCAATAATAGGACAAGGAATAATGGAACTGAGCTAGAACATAGGAAGTTCCACCTCAGTGTGAGGAGAAGCTTTATGGTGAGGGTGAAGGAGCACTGGCAGGGGCTGCCCAAAGAAGGTGTGGAGTCTTCTTCTCTGGAGGCTTTCAAAGCCAACCTGGATGTGTTCCTGTGTGGCCTGCATGAGATGATGCTGCTCTGGCAGTGGGGTTTGGACTGGATAATCTCTGGGGGTCCCTTCCAACCTCTAATATTCTGTGATCACTTCAGAGGACTTGTCAAATCTTGCATTAAATATGAAACTTGCAGAGAGAGCATTAAAAATATATATATTTAAACTAAATGATTCATTTCTTACCATCTGGAAAACCACAAACAGTGACAAAAGCAACTTAAATTCATGCCATCAGCACAGGCTGACTGCTTCATTATGCCACTTGTAGACTCTGGAATAGATTGCCCTGGGAGGTTGTGGATGCTTCCTCCCTGGAGGTGTTGAAGGCCAGGTTGGATGAGGCCTCGAGCAGCTGAGCCTAGCTGAGAGGTGTCCCTGCCAATGGTGGGGAGGTTGGAGCGGATGTGCTCTGAGGTCCCTTCCAACCTAAGCCATTCTATGACCTCCATATCAGCCAAAAGCAGTTTCTATCAGAGCCATTCCATGGTTGGTGTATGACCAGCCATGAGTGGCCTTTCAAACACACCACAACAGCCAAACCTCTACCTAGAATAGAATAGAATAGAATAGAATAGAATAGAATCAAGGAACAGAATCAACCAGGTTGGAAAAGACCTCAGAGATCATCAAGTCCAACCTATTACCTAATACCTAACACCTCCTGACAACTAAACCATGGTTCCAGGTGCTACATCCAACCCCTTTTGAACACCTCCAGTGATGGTGAGTCCACCACCTCCCTGGGCAGCACATTCCAATGGCCAATCTCTCTGTCTGGGAAGAATTTTCTCCTCACCTCCAGCCTAAACTTCCCTGGTGCAGCTTGAGACTGTGTCCTCTTGTTCTGGTGCTGGTTGCCTGGGAGAAGTGAGAGAGAAGTGAGGGAGTGATAGAACTAGGGGGAATGGAATGAAGCTGGAGGTGGGGAGATTCAGGCTGGATGTGAGGAGGAGGTTCTTCACCATGGGAGTGGTGAGACCCTGGAATGAGTTGTCCAGGGAGGTGGTCAAGGCCCCGTCCCTGGGGGTGTTTAAGCCCAGGCTGGATGAGGCTGTGGCCAGGCTGATGTAGTGTGGGGTGTCCCTGCCCATGGCAGGGGGGTTGGAACTAGATGATCCTTGTGGTCCCTTCCAACCCTGAATGAAACTATGAAACTATGAAACTATAAGCTCCACTGTTGTGTCTGATGTCCAAAAGTTCTGATGAGATAAGGTATTGCTTCTGTTGCTCTGACAAGTGGAGGAATTAAGGGCTGAGAGAGATTTGCCTGCAGTGCTGAACTATATCCTAAAGACACATTAATAAAGAGTAAACATTTGGAAATCCTTTTATGAAAAATAACTTGTTTTGTTTCTCATTCACAGGGGTGGTGGGTTGAAATTTCCCCCCCAGCATTAACTTTTGTCAGCCCAGCCCAGTTGAAAGCTGTATTTACAGGCAAAACTACAATCTACAATGGAATGCAATGAATAGGTACAAAATATCCAGGATTTACAGTAGTTACAGGGATGTACAATTAACAAACAGCACAAGAACCCAGTCAAGGACCAGGGGAAGCTACCAGCTTCTCCTTTTTCTGTCCCCTCCAGTCTCCTGTACTAAAGAAGGGAGAAAAGAGCAGAGAAAGTTGCTGTGAGACTTAAGCAAAACGAAGCAGCCAAGGTCAAGCAGAAGCAAGTTAGTATCTGTCCAGAGAGGAGAAGAGAGAGGAGACTTGAGGAGAGGAGACCCGAGGAGAGGAGACTCTAGGAGAGGAGACTCTAGGAGTGGAAAAGGAGAGGAAAGGAGACTCTAGGAGAGGAGAGGAGACTCAGGAGACTGTAGGAGAGGAGACTGTAGGAGAGGAGACTCTAGGAGAGGAGACTCTAAGAGAGGAGAGGAGACTCGAGGAGAGGAGAGGAGACTCGAGGAGAGGAGAGGAGACTCGAGGAGGGGAGACTCGAGGAGAGGAGACTCGAGGAGGGGAGACTCGAGGAGAGGAGAGGAGACTCGAGGAGGGGAGACTCGAGGAGAGGAGAGGAGACTCGAGGAGAGGAGACGAGACTCGAGGAGGGGAGACTCGAGGAGAGGAGAGGAGACTCCAGGAGAGGACAGGAGAGGAGACTCCAGGAGAGGAGAGGAGACTCGAGGAGAGGAGACTCCAGGAGAGGAGAGGAGACTCGAGGAGAGGAGACTCGAGGAGAGGGAGGAGAGGAGAGGAGAGGAGAGGAGAGGAGAGGAGAGGAGAGGAGAGGAGAGGGAGAGGGAGAGGAGAGGGAGAGGAGAGGAGAGGGAGGAGAGGAGAGGAGAGGAGAGGGAATTGTTTTGGTACAACCATCTTAAGTTTCTTATCTCTCCAATGGAATTGTTTAGTTATCTTTATTCTCCTTTTCACACCCAATAGTGATTTATTTACATTTTTGCTACTTTCTTTCTGCTCAAGATCTGTGAAAGATTTTAAAGGCACAGCCTAAAACTACCACAACAAGGAACAAAGGAAGCCAGAAGCACGACAGATTTCATCAAGGGAGCTGTTCACAGATTAAAAGCAGGTCTGATTTTTTGGTTTGTTGTGCTAGACTTCGCCTTGCAAACCACAGAGGAGTGAGGGGAAGTGTTTTGAAGCTCCGCGTTTGTGGGGCTTGTTGTGTTTGTGTTTTGCTTGCGCGGTGCTTGTCGTCTACCCTGCTAATCCTGTTAGCTCCTACGAGAATTGTTTTGTGTCTGGGAGAGTTCTTCTGTTCAGCCTTCTGGTGTGCTCAGGAAATGCCACATGGGGATCCACTGTGATCTTCATGGCTGTCTGTTAAACCAGCAGAGCCTCGGCAGCGTAATGAGGCATGGCAGGGAGGCAGGGATTTGGAGGCGTTCAGCACCATATAGGATTTGCAGCTGACTGCGTCTTGGGTGTTTGGCAGCCAGGAAGGTTGAAAGACTGCAGACAAATGCACAGAAGAGTAAGAGCCAAGACTCAAGATCCTTCCAATACTGAAGGAAATGGGCTGCTCTATACATTACAGAATCTCAGAATCAACCAGGTTGGAAAAGACCTCAGAGATCATCAAGTCCAACCTAGTACCTAATACCTAACACCTCCTGACAACTAAACCATGGCTCCAAGGGCCATATCCAAGCCTTTCTTGAACACTTCCAGGGATGGTGACTCCACCACCATCCCAGGCAGCACATCCCAATGGCCAATCTCTCTTTATGGGAAGAACTTTCTCCTCACCTCCAGCCTAAACCTCCCCTGGCACAGCTTGAGACTGTGTCCTCTTGTTCTGGTGCTGATTGCTTGGGAGAAGAGACCAACCTCCACCTGGCTACAACCTCCCTTCAGACAGCAGTAGAGAGCAATAAGGTCTCCCCTGAGCCTCTTCTTCTCCAGGCTAAGCAATCCCACCTCCTTCAGCCTCTCCTCACAGGGCTGTGCTCCAGACCCCTCCCCAGCTTTGTTGCCCTTCTCTGGACACCTTCCAGCATCTCAACATCTTTCCTAACCTGAGTAGCCCAGAACTGGACACAGGACTCCAGGTGTGTCCTAACCAGTGCTGAGCCCAGGGCACAATGACTTCCCTGCTCCTGCTGGCCACACTATTCCTGATCCAGGCCAGGATGCCATTGGCATTCCTGGACACCTGGGCACACTGCTGGCTCATGTTCAGCCTTCTATCAACCAGTATCCTCAGGTCCCACTCTGCCTGGCTGCTCTCCAGCCACTCTGTCTCCAGCCTGCAGCACTGCATGGGGTTGGTGTGGCCAAAGTGCAGAACTCAGCAGTCAGACTTGTTAAACCTCATGCTGCCTGCAGCATCTTTGTGGCTCTGTGCTGGACTCTCTCAAGCAGTTCTCTGAGGTCCTTCCTGAGCTGAGGGGCCCAGAACTGTACACAGTATTCCAGATGCAGCCTCACCAGGGCAGGATAAAAGGGCAGGAGAACCTCTCTGGACCCTTCTAATCCACCCCAAGATGCCATTTTCCTCCTTGGCCACAAGGGCACATTGCCAGCTCATGTGCATCTTTCTGTCCACCAGGACTCCCAGGTCCCTTTTCCCTGTGCTACTCTCCAGCAGGTCAGTCCCCAACCTATACTTATCCATGGGGTGGTTCTTTCCCAGATGCAAGATTCTACCCTTGTCCTTGTTGGATTTCATGCCATTTCTCCCTGCCCAACTCTCCAACCCACCCAGGTCTCACTGAATCCTTTCAATTCTCTGCTGAGTCTCTCCACTGAATTTTCATAATGTAAGAAATACACATTGGTAACAGAAACATCTCTTGGGTAGCTCAGCATGTGAAGAAAAGTTTCTCTGTCTTGCTAGTGAGATGAAAAGTCAGGCTATTTGTCTTCCCTTTTGTTAGCTTTTATCTTGGGTCTCTTCTGATCTTGTCAGAGCTAAAAGGAATTATCTTAGATGCCTACACTTGGAACACCCTTCCTACAGCTCCTGGTTCCAGCAGCTCATTTCCCAGGTGTCTGGGGCAAAAGACAGAAAAGAATCCCTCAGCTTTTGACCCCACAAACATGAAGTTCTGCTGCTCCCCATGGCCTGGAGCACCTTGGTTGTAGCTCCATCACCTTGTCCACGTCCTAGCTACAATCAAGCAAGAAGTCAGGGAAACTTCTCTGTGGGATTTCAACTATGGTAATGTACAAGCAAACCTACATATGGTGAGTCAATCAATCTCTGCTTGAAGAGAAGTGATAGCAACTTGGGTTTTTTTTCTTTATGGAACACATATGGGAGGAGAATGAGTTGCTGTCCCCCCACTTACACAATTGCATCAATATGTATTTGGTTTTCTCCTTCACATGAAGGATAGATTAAGATTGATTGAAGACATATCTGACACAGTGCTGTGATGCTCTTTCTTGTTCCCACATTCTGGCCTGTGAAGTTTGAGCTCTTTCTGCATCACAATGAGTGCAACAGATGAGTGTGGAGACTCTGCATTGTGCCCACAGGTTTGGACTCCCACCTGTGTCTTTTTGATCCCTAGAAGGGGCTGTAACTGGCTGCCTTTCTGCTCCAGTGTGTTGAGGGAGGGCTCTGTGTGTAAAGAATCAGAAGAGTTCTTTACATCTACTTATTGCAAAAGCACTTGCAGGCACTGACATTTAAGGCTTTGGATTCTAAGTAGGTGAAGACCCTGCCATGTCCTTAGTGAAGACTCCAGCTTCAGAAGAATTTCACAGGATCATAGAATGGTCTGGGTTGGAAGAGAACCTCCAAAGGTCATCCAGTCCAAACCCCTCTGCAGTCAGCAGGGGCATCCTCAACTAGATCAAGATGCCCAGAGCCCTGTTGAGCCTCACCTTGAATATCTCCAGGGAAGGGACCACAACTACCTCCCTGGGCAACCTGTTCCTGTGTCCCATCACCCTCATGGTGCAGACCTTTGCATATAGTTCTCCCTAGTTTGTTCCTGCTGCAGGAGGTGTGTTGACCTTCAGGTGTCTCTTCAGGCCAGAGGTGGTTTGGAATGCAGCTCTGAGGTGCTCTGGGGTTTTGTCAATAGTTGGGTTTATGCTTCTTGAAGTACTTTCATTACTTTTTCTTCTCCTTCTTTCTTGTGCTTGCTACCATTCACCAGCCACAACAAATAACAACAGCCAAGCATCACAGTCTCACAGCACATTAGAGGTTGGAAGGGACCTCCAGAGATCATCCAGTCCAACCCCCCAGCCAAAGTAGGATCACCCAGGCTAGTCTACAGAAAGTCTCCAGAGACTCCACAACCTCTCTGGGCACCTTACAAACCCCAACTGGTCATAGGAGTGAAATATGGAGAGGGGTTGATAAAGTGCATTACAAGAGAGCTGCATTTCCCTTCCTGCCTTGGGGGTCAGGTCAGTCACACTCCAGCCCATGGAGATGCATCTCGGTTAGCTTTCATCTGTGCAGAAATCTGGAAGAAGGGTTGGGCTGTGCCTTGCACACAGCATTAGCACTTCCTGAGAATCATTCAGTGCCTCTGTGATCTGATGAGATTTGTATTTGGAGCTGCTTCAGTGACTCAAGACTCGGCTTTTAAAGCACGAGCAAAACAAGGTTACAATATGCTGCACATCAGCCAGTGAACGGGGCTGGAACAAATCTGTTGCATCTCTGGTTTTGTATCTTCCTCCTGACAGAACTCAAATTGTCCTTTATGCTCCCTCTTCACTAAATGAACAATGGCACACAGAGCTAAGTTTGTCAGCTCCAAGATATATCTGACTCCAGGAAAAAAAAGCAACCCAAACTTACTTCCTTCAGAAACTCCTGGCAGGAGGCTTGGATCAGTGGACTTTATGCAGCATCCAGCCTAGCTGGATGGCTGGGACCAAAGAGTGGTGGGGAGTGGAGTTAAACCAGGCTGGTGCCCCCCAAGGTTCAGTACTGGGGGCTGTCCTCTTTAGTATCTTTATCAATGGTCTGGATGAGGACATTGTGTGAACCCTCACTCAAGTTTGCAGATGACACCAAGCTGGGTGGCTGTGTCCACCTGCTAGAGGGTAGGGAAGCTTCACAGCAGGACCAGATTAGACCAATGGGCCAAGGCTAATTGTATGAAGTCCAACAAGGCCAAATGTCAGGTCCTCCACCTGGCTCACAACCCCATGGGAAGCTACAGCCCTGGGGAGGTGTGGTTGGAAAGCTTCAACTTGGAGAGGTACCTGAGGGTATCAGATCAACAGTTGACTGACCATGAGCCAGCAGTGCCCAAGTGGCCAAGGTAGCCAACGTCATCCTGGCCTGGATTAGGAATAGAGTGGCCAGCAGGAGCAGGGAGGTGACCATCCCCCTGTGCCCATCACAGGTGAGGCCACAGCTCAAGTATTGTGCTCATTTCTGGGCCACTCACTACAGAAAGGACAGTGAGGTGCTGGAGCCTGTCCAGAGAAGGGCAATGAGGCTGGAGAAGGGCCTGGGGGAGCTGGGGGTGCTCCGGCTGGAGAAGAGGAGCCTGGGGGAAATCTCCTTGCTCTCCACAGCTCCCTGAAGGGAGGTTGGAGTGAGGAGGGGACAGCCTCTGCTCCTTGGTGGCAAGGGACAGTAGCAGAGGAAATGGTTCCAAGCTGCAGCAGGGGAGGTTCAGGTTGAATGCTATGGAATATTTCCTCACTGAAAGCGTTCTCAGATGTTGGAATACTCTGCCCAGGGCAGTGATGGAGTCACCATCCCCAGGGGTGTTCAAGCAGTGTGTGGGCCTGGCACTTAAGGGCATGGTTTGGTGTTGACTCTTCAGTGCTGGGTTGAAGCTTGGACTGGATGAGCTTGGAGGTCTTTTCCAAGCAGATATATTCTGTGATGCACCTTCACCATTGTGGTGGGTTGGAATTTCCCACTACATTAAATAAGCACAACCAGCTCAGTTGGAAAGCAAATGGAAGCTGTATTTACAAAGCAAAACTACAGTCTACAATGCAATGCAATGGATATGTACAAAATATACAGGATTACAATGTTATACAGGGATTTACAATCAGAAAACAGCATGAAAACCCCTCCTGGTCAAAAGTGACCAGGGAAGCTGCTCCATTCCCACCAAAACACCTCCTTTCCCCCTATAATTAGAAGAAAAGCAGAGAGCCATTCAAAGGAATGTTAGTTCTTATCTGCAAGGTCAGCTAGCAGCAATTAAACCCTCCCCAGCCCAGCAGAAGAGCCAAGCAGCCAGAAAAGAAGGAGGAATGAAACTGAAAGCAAAAACGTGAGAGACTTATGGTCCATCTGCATCCATCCCACCCCACAGTGGTGGTGGTGTCACCATCCCTGGAGGTGTTTAGGAAGAGGTTGGATGGGGTGCTTGGTGCCATGGTTTAGTTGATTAGATGGTGTTGGATGATAGGTTGGACTGGATGATCTCAAAAGGTCTCTTCCAACCTGGCTAATTCTCTTCTAGCCAATGAAATTAGTTTGGAATCATCTTTTGTTTTCCTTTTTACACCCAATTGTGAATTGTTTATGTTTTTCTACTCAAAATCTGCAGCTTTTAAAGGCATAGCCTAAGTCTGCCACAACCATGCTCATCTGCTATACAGTAATTTTTTTTGGTGCTACTCAGAGACATCCAAACCTTGCCAGCATCCTTGTGGTCTCCACATCCTGGGATTTTTGGCAGAGGCAAAAAATACACAAAGACAACAAATGTATAGAATAGAATAAACTAAAGCAGGTTGGAAGAGAGCTTCAAGATCATACTGTGATCATTGTGTCCAACCCATCTACCAATCCAACCCACCTAAACAACTAACCCACGGCACCAAGCACCCCAGCAAGTCTCCAATTTTTAAAGAATAAACACATTTAATGTTCCTGGGAGCCTTTCCATGTGGCTGGGACAAGGTCAGCCACCCACCCCCAGCCAGAGCAGGGCTGGGGCAGGAGGCTGATTCCAGGTAATGGCAACAAGGAGCTGCAGCCAAGCCCCAGGGGGCAGCTGCCAGCACAGGGGCTCCGCCTGGCACCACAGCCAGGAGGCCACTTGGCAAACAGCTCTGCAGGCTGGGACAGGGCACAGGAGCTGCTGCTGTGACCTCCCTGCTCCCGCTGGGAAAGGGAGGGCACCAGAGAAGAATAAATAGAGCTGCCCAAAGCCAGCTGCTGCTGCCAGCCTGGAGAAGGCACTGGCAGCAGGCAGCTGCCAGCTGCCAGCCAGGATCCACCAAAGCAGGAGACGTGGCTGGGGGGGGTGGGGGTGGGGAGGCGGTCAGGGCTGGCTCGTTTGCATCCTGCCCTCCTCAACCAGGCTCTCCCTGCCAACGTTGGCCTCTTCCCTGGTGGCCACCACCTGCAGCTTGACTATGCCATCCTTCAGCTCCTGTTTCCCCACGATGGCCACCAGTGGGATGCCACTCACCTCACAGTACTGCAGCTGGTTCAGCAGCTTGGGGCTCTTCTTGTAGAGCACAGCATCCCACAACTCGCTGACAAGCTTCAGCCGCTCCTCAAGGAGCTTCTTCTGGGCAGAGGCCACCAGCACCTGTGTCTCTGTGGTCCTGATCTTCTCCTCAGAGGCCTCCAGCCTCTGCTCCTGGATGGAGATGATCCTCTCGATGCTGATGCTGACCCCCACACAGAGCACCCTGTGACCCTTGGGCTATCATCTGTTCCATTTCCTTTCTCCAAGAAGAGACTTTCATCTTGCATCACCCAAGCTTTAACTCTCGTAAATCAGCAGATACATCAATGATTTGTATCTTTTTGAAGCCCCTGAAGGAGTGTTGATTTACAGCACAGGACAAGACCTGACTTCAAAACTTGAGCAGATAAACTGCATCCAGGGCTTCTGATGAAAGTCCTGTGGGTGAATGGAATTTTCCCAAGCCAGAACAATGCAGAAAGATGAAACAAACTAGAGAAAGCAACACTCAAAATACCTTCGTTTGGAGCACATTGGCAAGTGGAATGCATTTGGCTAAATACATGGAGTCTCACAAGCTGCCTCTCAATCTGGACCTGTGGAGCTGAGAGATAGCCCTGTGGTGAGGAGGGGAGAGACAATGAGGAGTCAGGAGAAAACTGCAGATGATTGGAGCACGCTCCAAAACTGCCTTCAGAACCTAGGTCAGTGTGGTGAACACCTTGGTCTGCTGCTGATTCAATGCTGTAGAGCCAGATGCTAGCCCCAACATTTCACAAGGGCTTGTAGTGGTAGGACGAGGGGCAATGGCTTTAAGCTGGAAGAGGGCAGATGTAGGCTGGGGATTAGGAAGAAATTATTTACAGTGAGGGCAGTGAGACACTGGCACAGGTTGCCCAGGTAGGTTGTGGATGGTCCCTCCCTGGAGGTGTTCGAGGCCAGGCTGGATGAGGCCTTGAGCAAGCTGGGCTGGTGGGAGGCGTCCCTGCCCACGGCAGGCTGCTGGAACTAGATGACCTATAAGGTCCCTTCCAACTGAAAACATTCTGGAATACTATCAAAACAGTTCTAGTTTGGTTCTTCTGTCACTGCACTGTCAAGGCTTGGATCCAGACTTGGGAATTCATTCTTCTAATGGACCCTTCCCATTTGTTTTCCTCTCCTCCTGCCTCACCAGAGAACTCAGGAAAACACTTTTTGATATCTTTGAAGGAAACAAGAGGCCATGAAATCAGAAAATACTTTGCTGTTTAGTTGCTGGTATTTATAAAGCCAGGAAGCCATCACTTATGGGCTTGCCACACAAGGGCTAAAGAGCCAGAGGGGGTTGTGTTCTACCATTGTGAAGCGGAGCAAAGCATTGTGAGCGGAGCAGTGGGAAGCTGACAGACACTCAGCTTTCTTCTTTGTCTCTAGTTAGTAGTAGCTTTGAGTAAGCTACCTATCTCTGGCCAAGAAACAAAAACCAGTGTTGCAGAGCATTAGTGGACAGGATTGGTCCAAACTAAGCACAACCTGGGAAATAGGAGTCAAAGACAAACCTATGATGTTACCTCACATTCCCAGGCCACACATTTACTTGTCACACCAGGAAATGTTGCTGAGTTTCCAGGGGCTGTGGGTTGCTGGAGCACCAAAAGCTCTTAACCTTCTCCAGTTGTCTTCAGCAGCTCACAGACAGGTTGGGGTGAAATGAAAGCACAAGAGAACTTGAGCATTCAATGTTGTGACAGTTCAGTGTGAGCTCATTAGCACAGCACAATAATTGGACTAGGGGTAAAAGAGCTGTTAAGATAATGTAGCCAACTGTGAGACCTGAGAGTTTAGGACCTTCAGGGCAAAAGAAGTTGCTGCTGCATGCTCCATTTAGCAGCCTCTCCTACTACATGTTTGGTTTAAGTGTTTGTTTCAGAAACTGGGCTGTAAGCTACAAGCCTGTGATTATCCAGCCTGGTGTTGGGAGTTTTCAGAGCATAGCCTATGAAGGATATATCCCACTAGCATTTGTATTTAACTTGTGACAGTTATCCATGACATTTTTCCATGTAGTAGGCTTGAAACATGTTGTAACTTACTGGCTGGTCACAATATACGTGGACAAAACTTTGTGAATCATAGAGAGGTTGGAAGGGACCTCTGAAGGTCAACTAGTCCAAGCCCCTCTGCAGTCCGCAGGGGCATCCTCCACTGAATCAGGTTGCCCAGAGCCCTGGCGAGCTTCACTTTGGATAACTCCAGGGATGAGACCTCCACCAGCTCCCTGGGCAACCTGTTCCAGTGTTCCACCACCTTCATGGTAAAGAACTTGCTCCTAATATCCAATCTAAATGTGCTCTGCTCTTATTTCAAACCATTGCCCCCTGTCCTCTCCCTGCAGGCCTTTGAAAACAGGTGAGGGTGAGGTTGGGGGAGGGGGTGAGATTGGGGGAGAGGGTGAGATGGGGGAGAGGGTGAGATGGGGGAGAGGGGGGATGGGGGAGAGGGTGGGATTGGGGGAGAGGGTGGGATGGGGGAGAGGGCGAGATTGGGGGAGAGGGTAGATGGGGGAGAGGGCGAGGATTGGGGGAGAGGGCGAGATGGGGGAGAGGGCGAGATGGGGGAGAGGGCGAGATTGGGGGAGAGGGAGATGGGGGAGAGGGTAGGATTGGGGGAGAGGGTAGGATTGGGGGAGAGGGTAGGATTGGGGGAGAGGGTAGGATTGGGGGGGGAGAGGGTAGGATTGGGGGGGGAGAGGGTAGGATTGGGGGGGGAGAGGGTAGGATTGGGGGGGGAGAGGGTAGGATTGGGGGGGAGAGGGTAGGATTGGGGGAGAGGGCGAGGATTGGGGGAGAGGGTAGGATTGGGGGAGAGGGTAGATTGGGGGAGAGGGCGAGATTGGGGGAGAGGGTAGGATTGGGGGAGAGGGTAGAGATTGGGGGGAGATTAGGATTGGGATTGAGATTAGGATTGGGATTGAGATTAGGATTGGGATTGAGATTAGGATTGGGATTGAGATTAGGATTGGGATTGAGATTAGGATTGGGATTGAGATTAGGATTGGGATTGAGATTAGGATTGGGATTGAGATTAGGATTGGGATTGAGATTAGGATTGGGATTGAGATTAGGATTGGGATTGAGATTAGGATTGGGATTGAGATTAGGATTGGGATTGAGATTAGGATTGGGATTGAGATTAGGATTGGGATTGAGATTAGGATTGGGATTGAGATTAGGATTGGGATTGAGATTAGGATTGGGATTGAGATTAGGATTGGGATCTTCAAAATCATTGTGCCCAACACCACCTAATCAACTAAACCATGCAACCAAGCACCCTACCAAGTCTCCTCCTGAACACCTCCAGGGATGGTGACTCCACCACCTCCTTGGGCAGCACATTCCAATGGCCAACTTCTCTTTCTGGGAAGAAACTGAGGGGCCCAGAACTGGACACAGGACTTGGGGTGTGGCCTAACCAGTGCAGTGTACAGGGGCAGAATGACCTCACTGCTCCTGCTGGCCACAGGATGCCATTGGCCCTCTTGGCTGCCTGGGCACACTGCAGGCTCATGTTCAGCCTACCATCAACCAGATGGAGGGGAAAAATGAATTTGTTGGAAGAGTAGACGAGCAAACAATATTCAAATGTGGGAAAGGTCAGGAAAATAATCACAGAATTGTTAGGGCTGGAAAGCTAAAAGTAGGCAGCCTCCAGAGTTGTTCTCTATATTAATTTATAATTGGATGAGATGAGGCAAAAAAAAAAAAAACCCAAAAACCCAAACAACCCAAAAGGATTTAGGTAAGACACAGGAAAAAAAAAAATCTTCCTAACTAAAGACAGGCAGCAGGGAGGCCTCTCATAACCTTTCTAAGCATCTCCAACATTGGAGTTTGCTAAGAATAGATTCGACAGACAGAAGATCTGGACAGACAGTCTTACCTCAGAGGAAGGAAGAAAACTGTGTCTTGAGCCCCAGCTGTGCCTAGCTTCATTTATTCTTTTCTTTAATCATCATTTGTAGCCAGACTTTTTCTTTTCCTCTTTTTTTTTTTTTCCTTTGCTGAATATATTTCATCATTTGTATGCAATGTGGTGCCAAACACATTCAAATGAGGCTGCTTCAAGTCTGTATGGAAACAAACTGATTAAACTAATTTTTATGTTTTTCCACTCATTATGAAGCTATCATGCTGAGACAGAATACAAAATAGAGTGTGGTGTGAATGCTCATTATGGAAAAGCAAAGGGGGGAAAAAAGAAGAAGAAAAAAAGAAGGAAAAAAAAATATCATAGAATCAGAGAATTGTCAGGGCTGGAAGGAGCTCAAGGATCAGCCAGGTCCAATCCCCCTGCCATGGGCAGGGACACCTCACACTACAGCAGGTTGCTCACAGCCACATCCAGCCTGGCTGCAAAAACCTCCAGGCAGGAGGCTTCCACCATATCCCTGGGCAACCTGTGCCAGGCTGTCACCACCCTCATGGGGAACAACTTCTTCCTCACAGCCAATCTCAATCTCCCCATTTCTAGTTTTGCTCCATCCCCCCCAGTCCTATCCCTCCCTGACACCCTCAAAAGTCCCTCCCCAGCTTTCTTGGAGCCCCCTGCAGATACCGGAAGGCCACAATTAGGTCTTCTGGGAGCCTTCTCTTCCCCAGACTGAACCCCAACTCTCTTAGTCTGTCCTCAGAGCAGAGCAGCTCCAGCCCTCTGCTCATCCTCGTGGCCCTTCTCTGGACATGCTGGAAGGCCACAATTAGGTCTCCTCAGAGCCTTCTCTTCTCCAGACTGAACAATCCCAACTCTCTCAGTCTGTCCTCATAGGACAGCAGCTCCAGCACTCTGCTTATCCTCATGGTCCTTCTGTGGACACCTTCCAGCACCTCCAGAGCCTTCCTGTAACAGAGGCTCCAGAACTGGACACAGAGCCCCAGCTGCGGTCTCACCAGAGTGGAGTAGAGGAGAATCACCTCCCTCAACCTGCTGGCCACACTTCTCTTGATGCAGCCCAGGGTGTGATTTGCGTTCTGGGCTGCAAATGCACACTGGTGGCTTGTGTTGAGCTTCTCATCCAGCAGCGCCCCCAGGTCCTTTTCTTCAGGGCTGCTCTCAAGCCATTCACTATCCAGCCTACATTTTTGCCTGCGTCTGTGGTATCACTGGTAGAGGCAACAGCAAAACCCCTCCAAAAGTCTCTAATAATGAGAATAACCTCAGCCAAGGATAGCTCTTTGAGAATTAATAACCTGCTGGGGTTTATGGTCACTGCCTTCACCTTAGGCCCTCAATTAATCCCTGGACCTTGGCCGTTACTACCTAATTGACTTAGTTTCATTTCATTTTAACATTTCAAAGTGATCTTACTAAAATCACACTGACAGAGTAACATGGTCTCTGCAGATGTGCACTGACATGGTTTCAATGTTGTTGTTTTGGCTCCACACACTTGCATTGATGTTTCATTTTGTAGAAGCTTCATCCCTGGAGGTTTGTGCAGCCAGGCTGGATGTGGCTGTGAGCAACCTGCTGTAGTGTGAGGTGTCCCTGCCCATGGCAGGGGTCTGGAACTGGATGAGCCTTGAGGTCCCTTCCAAGCCTAACAATTCTGTGACATCTCAGTGCTACATGCATGGATCTGTGCAGATGCCATGTGATTGTTCAGAGGAGGTGAAATCCTGTCCAGGGGCAAGGGCAGGCCAACAAGTTGACACAGGGACACGTTAAAAGCTACTAAGAAGGATTTTTGTTAGCATTGTGATTATGATTTGTATGTTTCTAAAGGTTGAGCTGGGGGAAAGGCAGATAAAATACCACTTGGTTTTCTTAAAGAAAAAAACATCAACCAAAGAAAGATTTTAATTTAGAATCACAGAATTGTTAAGGTTGGAAGGGACCTCAAAGTTCATCCAGTTCCAACCCCTCTGCCACAGGCAGGGACACCTCACACTACAGCAGGGTGCTCACAGCCACATCCAGCCTGGCTGCAAAAACCTCCAGGCATGAGGCATGAGGGTGACACCACCACCCTGGGCAGCCTGTGCCAGTCTCTCACCACCCTCATGGGCAACAACTTCTTCCTAACAGCCAATCTCAATCTCCTCATTTCTAGTTTTGCTCCATCCCCCCCAGTCCTATCACTCCTTGACACCCTCAAAAGTCCCTCCCCAGCTTTCTTGGAGCCCCCTTCAGATACTGGGAGGCCACATTTAGGTCTCCTGGGAGTCTTCCCTTCTCTAGACTGAACAGCCCCAACTCCCTCAGTCTGTCCTCATAGGAGAGCAGCTCCAGCCCTCTGCTCATCCTCGTGGCCCTAATAGCAAAACCAATTACCTCTGGTAACGATTAAAAGCTATATTTTTTTGGTTACATTTTTTAATAGCAAAAATGAATTATCTCTTCTATTTATTAATGGAAAAGAAAATATATTCTGTGCATATTGTATCTATTTTGCTGTCAATGCACATGCATGGATGTAAACAAAAGCATGGGAAGAGAAGAGCTGTATGCCTTTGACCCAGTCTGTGCTGCCATAGTTCTGCTCCATTGCCCTTGTCCTATCATTACCTGACACACTAAAAATTTAGATCAGCTTAAAAACCAAGCCCTGAAAAAAACATTACCCAAACAGCAGGCAATATATTTAAACAGTCATCTTTTGGAGTTTTGTTTTGGTTTTGTTTTTGTATTGCTATTGCTTACTTAATGTTAGGCTGCGAGTCTCACGTCCCAGTACCACAGAACCAAAGCAAGTCGCTGACTGCTGCCAGAGGTGACACTAAATCAAGAGCTCCTGATAAAGACAGGGCATGAAAATAAAGTCTCTGTAGAATGTGGAAAAGTTTTGGTTTGTTTGGGTTTTCCTTATTTTTATTTTCTTTTTGCAAAGCCTTTTGAGGCTCTTTTGATCCAGCTTTGAAATAATTCTGGTAGATTACCATTGTACCGAGCCCATAATTTATAGTAGCTGACCTAAGCTGCTCTTTGTATAACAGCCATAGATGAAACAATAGCAGGAAAGCGAAAAACACAAGGGGAACTAAAACTGCTCTGTTTATTATTTAGCTCATAATTACATCTTCCTTATTTAATCTTGGGAATCCTGTCGTGTTCTCAATAATGCAGGCTCAAATAATATTTACTATACACAGGAGAGTTAGTTTTGAGTAAGGCATTTAGACTATCCAAACTTTGTGTAACTTGTGACCTTTCCCTAACCTGAGCGAGGTTCTATTTTATACAGATCCCACTAGATAGACACAGTCCCTCTATAAATGGTGAGGCTGCTGCCAAGAGCCCATTGTTAGCCAGGGCATTTTTCACCAGGCACACTTGAGGTTCCTATCACACCACTGTAAAGAGCAAGCCCTTGAGGGTTCTTCTTTTGTCAATGGAATAAAACAGTTACTCCTGAATAACCTGCAAGTCCACACCAAGTGCCCTTTGTGACTCAGGATAACCATAGGAGGGAATTATTTTGCTATGTTTTTTGTAGGCAGCCTCCTATTTTATTCCATAATACTGAATTAATCCTTGAGCAGCATGTGACTTAGTGTGTTTATATAACCTGAGCCCCAAAATAACCAATGCATGTTTCTGACAACTGTTGTTCTAGCTCTGTAACTGTGCCTTTCTTAAAGGCATAGCCTAAAAAGGTCACACCATCTAACTGCAGAAGACCACAGAATGCACAACAGGTTAGGTGTTGGAAGGGACTTCCAAAGATCATCAAGTCCAATGGCCCTGCCAAGCAGGATCACCTAGGGCAGGCTACACAGGAATACAGCCCTGTGAGTTTTGAGAGTCTCCAGAGAAGGAGACTCCACCACCTCTCTGGATAGCCTGTTCCAGTGTTCTGTCACCCTCAGCATACAGAAGTGGCTCCTCATTTTGAGGTGGAACCTCCTGTGTTCCAGCTTGTACCTGCTGTTCCTTGTCCTATCACTGGGCACCACCACAAAGAACCTGGCACCTTCATCCTGACCCCCACCCCTCAGATATTTATAGACCTTCATCAGATCCCCTTCTTCTCCAGTCTAAGCAGCCCCAGGGCTCTCAGTCTTTCTTCATATGAGAGATCAAGTCCCTTCCATCATCCTCATAGCTCTCCCTTGGACTCTCTCCAGCAGCTCATCCCTGTCTCTCTTGAACTGGGGAGCCCAAACCTGGATGCAGCATTGCAGGTGTGGTAGTGAAATTTCTTTGGCTGAAGCAAACAGAAGAATTGAGTTCAGTTCTGTACACTTATTGTTGACCTTTGAGGAGCTGTAATCAACTTGGGTAAATGAGAACAAGCTGTAGGATGCACAAGCTTTTGCCAGGAAACCTGTGATTTGAAAACAGAGTTAGCCACCTTTGCCCTTCTGAGCCAAGCTGATGTAGGCACAGGGGGGTAAAGCTATGCCCTTGACTTCAATAGAGCCTCTTGCAGAAGTGCTGCTCATGCTAGCCTTCAACTTGCAGAAAATTCTAACAGCTGAATTCCCAGTACTGCCCTGTTTGGTAGTAGCACAGAGGCACTCTTAAGGTAGTCCTTTGTACAATTTTACTCTTCACAGAATCATAGAATGGCTCTGGTTGGAAGAGACCTTAGAGATCACCTACTCCAACTTCCCAACGTGGGCAGTGGCACCTCTTAAGTAGACTCAGCTGTTCAAGGCCTCACCGAGCCTGAGGAGTATTTAAAAGCAAAGGGAAAGACTCATGAAGATTGTCTTCTACAGTGGTTTAGACAGTGGAAAAATCCAAAAGCCAATACCAGGGAAGAAACTTTTTGAATGAGCTTCCACCACCTCCCAGGGCAACCTGGGCCAGTCTCTCACCACCCTCATGGGGAGGAACTTCTTCCCAACATCCAATCTGAATCTCCCCATTTCTAGTTTTGTTCCATTCTCCCCAGTCCTATCACTCCCTGACACCCTCTAAAGTCCCTCCCCAGCTTTCTTGGAGCCCCCTTCAGATACTGGAAGGCCACAATAAAATCTCCTCAGAGCCTTTTCTTCCCCAGAGTGAACAGCCCCAACTCCCTCAGTCTGTCCTCACAGCAGAGCAGCTCCAGCCTTCTGCTCATCCTCATGGCCCTTCTCTGGGCACCTCCCAGCACCTCCAGATTCTTCCTGTACTAGAGGCTCCAGAACTAGATGCAGTACTCCAGGTGTGATCTCAAGCAGATTAGAGCAGTGCTCACTGCTGGCTCCTATTGAACTTCTCCTCTACCAGCACTCCCAGGTCCTTTTCTTCAGGGCTGCTCTCAAGCCAGTCCCTGCCCAGCCTATACTGGTGCCTGGGATTGCCCTGACCCAGCTGCAGGACCTTGCACTTGGTCTTGTTGAACCTCACCAGTACAATTAAGGTGATAAAATAGTAATGAGGGAAGCACAGGAAGGCATTTGGACCTTTTCCTTCAGCTTCAGATCAGAAGTTTTGTTGTGCTCTGAGCCAGCTTTAGGGATAGATTGTTGAAGTGGTACTAATATTGTGTGCCCAGAATACAGGAATGTGACCCAGCACTGTGCTGCTCCCCCTGTACAAAGGAGGTTTAATTCCCTGTTCAACACAGTGACATCAATTCTCTGAGGCTGAGAACAGGCCTTATTACAGTACTTGTAAGAGCAGATGCTTGCAAAGTCTATATATGCCAGTGAGAACATCATTCAGTTTTATGCACACTTCTGTTTTCTGCCTTGGCATAATTCATTAGCACACTCTACAGAGGACTCCATAAAACTGGATTTGGCTTTCATGTGGAGCTTCTAATGACTCCAGGGCTGTTAAAGACAACAAACCCAACAAACAGCCCCACTCCTCTTTAATATTGAAGTGGATGTTTACACCTGATAAGCTGAAGAAAAGGACACATGAGGCTTTGGGTGGTTTGTTGGGGTTTATTTTTTTGCAGTAGACAAGACACAAGAAGAAAGTAATCAGTTATTGTATTTTTTTCTAGTGCTCTGCTTTGAGCATTTAAAATAGTGACAAAGCAGGAGCAGGGAAGTCAGTCTGCCCCTGTAGTCAGCATTGGGTAGGACACACTTTGAGTCCTGAGTCCAGTTCTGGGCTTCTCAATTTATGAAAGATGTTGAGTTGCTAGAAGGTGTCCAGAGAAGGGCAACAAAGCTGGGGAGAGGTTTGGAGCACAGCCCTGTGAGGAGAGGCTGAGGGAGCTGGGGTTGCTCAGCCTGCAGAAGAGAAGGCTCAGGGGAGAGCTTCTTGGTCTCTCCAACTCCCTGAAGGGAGGTTGTAGCCAGGTGGGGGTTGGTCTCTTCTCTCTAGCAAGCAGCCCCAGAACAAGAGGACACAGTCTCAAGCTGCACCAGGGGAAGTTTAGGCTGGATGTTAGGAAGTTGTTCCCAGACAGAGAGATTGGCCATTGGGATGTGCTGCCCAGGGAGGTGGTGGAATCCCCATCCCTGGAGATGTTTAAGAAGAGCCTGGATGAGGCACTTGGTGCCATGGTTTAGTTGATTAGATGGTGTTGGGTGATAGGTTGGACTCAATGACCTCTGAGGTATTTTCCAACCTGGTTAAGTTTATTCTATTCCAAAATGTGGCTTAGGAGAAGTAGGAAGCTTACCAAAATTTTTCCTTTCAGTTAAACTCAAGAGGTTGACATTTAAGTCAAGTAATTTTTTCTTGTTGTTCAGATATTGATAGATTAGAATTTAAACAGTAAATGCAGGGGGAAAGAGAGTTCTTAGGGAGCTCTCACAACCTGGAAACTGTAAGGAAAATCATTCAACATATTCTTAAGTTTAAGACCTGCAAAACCATTCCCCGTGTTTAAGCAAATGATTTACTATTGGAGAAAGCATCAACAGTATCCCTAACAGCCGGGGGGCCACCAGGCCCCCCGGCCTTTGTTGTCACCACCACCAACACCCAGTGTGCACCCAGGGGCACTCACCAGTGATGAGAGGAGGATCCTCAGCCCAGAAGGGCTCAGCTTAAGGCTACTGCCTTTCCTGGGGGGGATTAAATAGGGCAGTGGGTGGGGAAGGCAAAGTGGTCACACCTGGAGTGGGAGGAGACTCCAACAGAGCCCAGGTGCTCTGGGGTTTTAAGATGGGCTACATTAGGGAAAAACAATCTCTCAGTAAGAGTGGTCAGGGATTGGAAAGTGCTGCCCAGGGAGGTGGTTGAGTCCCCAGCCCTGGATGTGTTTAAGGGTGGTTTGGATGTGGTGCCTGGGAATATGGTTTAGGGGTGAACTTAGTAGAGTAGGGTTCTGGGTTGGTTTTGGTGATCCTGAGGGTCTTTTCCAACCTGAATGGTTCTGTGTAATTGAGTATTTCTGAGAAGGGCAATGAGGCTGGGGATAGGTCTGGAGCACAGGGGAGAGGCTGAGGGAGGTGGGAGGCTGGGGGTGTTTAGCCTGGTGAAGAGGAGGCTCAGGGGAGACCTTATCACTCTCTACAACTACCTGAAGCGAAGTTGTAGCCAGGTGGGGGTTGGTCCCTTCTCTGAGGCAACCAGAGCAAGAGGACACAGTCTCAAGCTGTGCCAGGGGAAGTTTAGGCTGGAGGTGAAGAAGAAGTTCTTCATGGAAAGAGTAATTGGCCATTGGGATGTGCTGCCCAGGGAGGTGGTGGAGTCCCCATCCCTGAAGGTGTTCAGAAAAGGCTTGGACGTGGCACTTGAAGCCATGGTTTAGTTGTCAGGAGGTGTTAGGTATTAGGCAATAGGTTGGATTTAATGATCTCTGAGGTCTTGTCCAACTTTGTTGGTTCTCTGCTTCTATGATTTGTGTGTGTGTGGTGGCAGAGCTTGTTTGCTAGCATGTAACGAAATTAGTACAATATGTACACTTTCTGTGCCTTATTTCATCCTCAGTCTAACACAAAGATCCTTCCAGATAAGGTCAAGGCTGTGATTAAAGACAGCTGCACTGCTCTCCAACTTGTTATGTCCCAGCATTAGGTAAAAGGAATAAATAAACAAATAGAAGCCTAACTTGATTTATCTGCGTGTCCCCAGATAAATTTGTTTAATGTAAGAACAAATACAGCAAAGCTTTGGTGGAAGCTGGAGTGGAATTTTCAACATCTGGGCAGATAAATTTAATTTATTCAAACAAAAAAAAAAAAAGAGAGAAAAAGAAGAAAAAAGAGGAGAAAAAAAAAACACCAGCAGCATTAGTGTATCATGTAAAAGCTGATTTAAATGATTTCATGCAACAGAAAGCATATGTACCAGCTCAAACAAATTCAGTTTTAAAACCCATTTCCCTCAGACTACCATTGCTTCTGAATGTTCTGTTATGATAATGTGCAGCTATTTCTTCTTCTTGTTTTCTTCCTTTTATATTCTCCTCTTGATTTTACACCTTCCACTAACTCAAACCACAGCTAGAAGTCGCAGGGGCAGCGACACCCTACAGGCAGCCTCTGTTTAGCATCAGGTAGGTTCACTTCACAGATTGCTTCTGGGTATCTTTATGGGCAGATAAACCAAACCAAACCAGGTTGGAAGAGACCTTCAAGATCATCGCATCCAACCCATCAACCAACCCACCCAAACAACTAACCCATGGCACCAAGCACCCCATCAAGTCTCCAGATCTTTCAAGCTGGTCAGGTAAAATAAGTTAAGCACAATGCCTTAGGTAGCTGAACAGAAATGAGCTACAGGTGCTTGAATATTCTGGGTTCCTCACTAAATCTTTCCACTGTAACACACTCAAAATCATCTCCATGCCACAGCAACTCACTGTAGTAGTGGAGCTATGGTAGCTCATATCTGCAGGCAAGGGACTGAAAACTAGGAAAACAAAAGACATTTTTTTTTTCCCCCTGAAAATCCCAAATGATAAACTTCTGCCTGAAAGTGATAAAACTTGAAACTGTTCAAGTTATGAAACTTGAAACTGTTGAGAACTAAAAAGTCAAAATTCTGTACAATAGCTGGGGGGGGGAAAACCCAACCCAACAACTAAAGAAGATGAAATCTTAACTGTCTTAATTTTTCAACTATTTTAACTGAAAGCAAGGCTGTAAGAAAGTCTTGATGTGATTTCTGAAATCATCCAGGCACATAAAAGTATCACCTCAACTGAAAAAAAACCATATCAGTGTGCACTGCAATGTTCTAAAGACTCTTTCCTTAGGGAAGAGGTCATCAACTTGTGCTTTCAGGAGACTGCTATCAGCCCTTTTGTGCTACCAGAGAATCTGCTTCACAGAATCACCAAGGTTGGAAGAGACCCCAAAGATCAAGCCCAACCTGTCCCCACAGACCTCATGACTAAACCATGGCACCAAGTGTCCTGTTCAATCCCTCTTGAACACCTCCAGGGATGGTGACTCTACCGCCTCCCTGGGCAGCACATTCCAATGGCTAACAACTCTCTCTGTGAAGAACTTTCTCCTCACCTCCAGCCTAAACTTCCCCTGGTGCATCTTGAGACTGTGTCCTCTTGTTCTGTTGGTGGTTGCCTGGGAGAAGAGACCAACCCCCACCTGGCTACAACCTCCCTTCAGGTAGCTGCAGAGAGCAAGAAGATCTCCCCTGAGCCTCCTCTTCTCCAGGCTAAGCAACCCCATCTCCCTCAGCCTCTCCTCACAGGGCTGTGCTCAAGGCCTCTCCCCAGCCTTGTTGCCCTTCTCTGGACATGTTCAAGTGTCTCAACGTCTGTCTTAAACTGAGGGGCCCAGAAGTGGACACTGGACACAAGGTGTGGCCTAACCAGTGCTGAGTACAGGGGCACAATGACTTCCCTGCTCCAACCTGGCCACAATGAGCACACATAAACGACTTTTAAAAGTATTTTGTCCTTTCCTGAAGGCTGGTTTAGCAAAGAAAAGAGTAGGAAAAAGTCTCCAGCCCCACAAGCTGCTCGCACGAAGAGATCTCTAACAGAGCACAAACCTGAGCCTCACTGCTCCTCCTCTGAGTGGAGATGAGGGTGGAAACAGAATGAGACCCAACTCAGAACTCCAAGAAGGGCTAACACCCACCTCAGGGTACCTCTGACCTTGGTGGTTCCAGCAAGGGGAAAACAAAGCTCTCAAATAAATAGATAAGTACACAGAAAACTTATGCCCATTTGTGTGCTTTATTTGTCTTGGGGAATGGAGCCAGTATGAAGCATTGTTTTATCACGGTTCCAGTGCCTGTCTTGAGCACCAGGATGCTAATCTTCTTCAGAAGTAATTCACAGAGCTCTTGCACATTGCTCTTTCAGACTTCAGCACGCCAGACAATGGCATCTTACAGCACCTAGAGAGGTCAAGGTAGATTCCTTCCTTAAAAGTCAGTTTAACAGGAAAAATTCCTAGGTGTAGATGGCCTGGGGGATGGGGAAGAAAACACAAAGCACCATTTGGTTTTGAGTCATCAATCTATTGATTAAAAAGCCCCATAGGAACTAACACCAAACTTCCCAGGCTCATATATACACACACACACATATATATACATACATATATAAAATAAATCCTTGCTCTTCACTTTCACCCCTCCTAAAACTCCCCTGAGATCCCTTTTGAACTGTTAACTTGGGCTTCCACCCCTGATTTTAGCAATCAGGCAGTGATGGAACATGTTACTTCAATTATTTTCCCCAAATCTGGCTACTTAATCTTAACAGCCTCAAGTTTGGGGTTAGTTCCACGACCCTGCCTTATCACCTGGGCTTGATGCATTATGCTGTTTTAAATCCCAGAATAACAAACAGCCTTTACCAATTTCCCACATCAGTGTAAGGGCTTCAGTCAGAACCTGGGCTTGATGCATTATGTTGTTTTAAATCCCAGAATAACAAAGTCTTGACCAATTTCCCACACCAGCGTAGGTGCTTCAGGCAGGCCACTAGCACTGAATAAACTTGTGAGTGGTACCATAAAAAGCCACTTACTTTTCTTTTAAAGGTGACTCTGTAACAGGGGTAAGAACTGAGAGTTACACCTTTCAGCCTCTGCATTTTTTGTGTGTCTTTGTTTACAAAGCTAGCAGAAGCCATCCGGAAGGAAGAAAGATTGTAAGTATCTAGAAAGTAGCTGTTTGACAGAGACAGAGACGCTGATAATGAGCGGGTTGCGTCTGTCTTGTTTTGGCTGATCACACAACACAGAGGTCTGAAGCAAAACAGAAACTCTGGCGATGTTTGTGTAAAGAGGCAGTAGCATGAGGGGGGCGGCAGGAGTTCAGCTGAAGTTCAGGGCAGATGCTGCCATCAGTTTACACTGCAGGAAAGTAAAATTGCTTCCGGATTTACCTCTTCCTCCGCAGCTCAGCAGTGAGCCATGCTGTGGTGCAGAGTCACGATGTCAGCTGGGAAGCAGTCTTTGAGCAGGATACCTCGCTCACGATGGCAGTCCAGCTCCTCAATGAAGCCATACCAGTAGATGACCAAACCGGGGCCAAACCTAAGCAAGGGAAAAGCAAAGCTATTTATTTGTACTTCTTCTGAGTGTCTTTAGGTGAACTGTAATTTCCCACCCCTGTGATTCCCAGGCACGTAAATCTGCTGAATCCAACACAAGTTCAATCTGCTCCCTTCAATGCAAAGTACATCTGCTTAGTTCTTCAATCCCTTTGGACACAATATTTTAATAGGTATATTTTTTTTAATATATACATATATATATTATATACTAATCTTTATATATCTTTACATACACATTATAGAGCCTTCAATCACTGGAGACAATATTTATATATATGTATATTTCATATATACATATATTTTCCAACCTATTCTATTCTATTCTATTCTATTCTATTCTATTCTATTCTATTCTATTCTATTCTATTCTATCACAGTATCACTAAGGTTGGAAGAGACCTCGAGGATCATCAAGTCCAACCTGTCACCACAGACCTCATGACTAGACCATGGGACCAAGTGCCACGTCCAATCTCCTCCTGACCACCTCCAGGGATGGAGACTCCACCACTCCCCTATTCTATTCCATATTTATATCTATTTTATATACATACCTTTATGTACACACATATATATAGTCACCAATCACTGGAGACAATATTTTTTAATGTATATTTTACATATACACATACATTTATATATGTTTTATATCTGCCTATCTTTATATATATTTATTTATATATATATATATGTAGTCTCAAATCTCTTTGGAGACAATATTTTTATATCTATTTTATATATACACATACACTTATGCATATTTTACATACATGGTCTCCAATTTCATTGAAGACCATATTTCTTAATATATATTTTACATACACATATATTTATATAGATATTTTTTATCTATAGCTTTATATAAATTTATTTATCTGTAGTCTCCAATCTCTTTGGAGACAATATTTTTTATATATATTTTATATATACACATGCATTTATATATATTTTTATATATATTTATATATAGTCTCCAATCTCTTTGGAGACAATATTTTAGATATATATTTTATATATGCACTTACATTTATATATAGAAAGAATAGAATAGAATAGAATAGAATAGAATAGAATAGAATAGAATAGAATAGAATAGAATAGAATAAATAGAATAGAATAGAATAGATGAGGTTGGAAGAGACCTTCAAGATCATTGCATCCAACCCATCAACCAATCCAACACCACCTAATCAACTAACCCATGGCACCAAGCACCCCATCAAGTCTCCTCCTGAACACCTCCAATGACGGTGACTCCACCACCTCCTTGGGCAGCACATTCCAATGGGCAATCACTCTCTCTGCATAGAACTTCTTCCTAACCTCCAGCCTAAACCTCCCCTGGTGCAGCCTGAGACTGTGTCCTCTTGTTCTGGTGCTGGCTGCCTGGGAGAAGAGACCAACCTCTGCCTGTCTACAACCACCCTTCAGGTAGTTGTAGAGAGCAATCAGGTTATATCTATCTATCTATCTTCATATATATTTATTTATATATATCCTCCAATTTAATTGGAGACAATAATTTAAAAACATATTCTCTCTATATATTATACATGCATCTTTAGATACATTTATTTCTATATACATATATTCATACACATATTTATACATCCATTGACACAGACACATATTACATGGATTTATTTCTATATGCATGTATTTATAGAGACACATGTTACATGGATTTATTTCTACATACATATATTTATGTATATAGATTATATAGATATGGATGAAATGTATATATATAGTATATACATTTACACAGACACATATTACATGGATTTATACATATATTGATATAGACATATTACATGGATGTATTTCTATATGCATATATTTCTATATTTCTAGATTTATACATATATTTATGTACACACCTATTATATATATATGTGTATATATATATACACATACACTTTTCAAATGTGAATCAACATTGACCTGAGATAGGTGACTAACACCTGATTCCATCAATAAAAACTGCTATTTAGAGTGCCAAACAATTCCCATCCATTTTGTTTTTGCCTTTGAATACCCTGCACCTATCAATACATTATTATTATTATTAATAATAATTATAATAATTATTATTATTATTATTATTAATAATAATAATAACAACAGCAACAACTTATGCTCTAAATATTGACTAGCATTTAGTAGCTGATACACAGAGAATTCACTCTGGGGTGGTTTTGTTTTGGATGGGTGTGCAGGCATTGAAAATGCAAGGGCTTACCCAAGCCCCAGTTCTTGCAAGCTATAACCACCACCAAGACAATGAGAAATGCTTAAACTACACTCTCCACACTGGGCTATTATCCAGGTAGTTATTAACATAAAGCACAATTCAGTTCCAAACAGAAACTTTCTGCCGCAAAGGTCTCGAAACGTGCCTCAGGAATTCCTCAGCTATTGCTACCTCTGCCTGATCCCCACTAGGCAATCTCAGGAAGTAGCCCCACGGACTATTTTCCCCATCAGGAAGTTCAGACCTTCAGGCTGGGTTCATAAAGAAGTAATCACTATCAATCACCGTGGGCTGCGAGATGTTTTGCACATCAGTTCCACGTTTGTCCTACTGAGAGCACTTAATTAAAGGGCAGCACTACTTTCGGTGTAGCCTTGCAGGAATTTTTACAGTGAAATCATAAATTATGAATGTTGGGTTAGTAAAAGGATGTCTAAAAACAGAACTGCTTTCTGTAGTCTAACATTACAGCAGTCTGCACAACATTAGGGCCAAAAAGCTTTTTTCTTTGCCTTGATTTATGATATGCTGCGGCGGGGCTTGCCAAACACAACAGTGCAGGATGAGCTGTTAGATAGCGTCTGCACAAGAGGGAAAGTTCAATACAGTGTCAGGGAAGGGTTTAGATGCAGAATAAGCGCTCAGGGCTCAACCAACATGGCAGCCAAGTTTTGTTAATGCTTAATTCCCATCGAAATTAGGAAGAAATTCTTCCCAGCAAGAGAGATTGGCCATGGGAATGTGTTGCCCAGGGAGGTGGTGGAGTCACCATCCAAGGAAGTGTTTCAAAAGAGCCTGGATGAGGCACTCAGTGCCATGGTTTAGTTGATTAGATGCTGTTGGGGGATAGGTTGGACTGGATGATCTCAAAAGGTCTTTCCCAACCTGGTTAATTCTGTATTCTGTAAATCTGATGGGGAGGTGGCACCTAAAGGTTCATTTAGCAGACAGTTAAGGAGGTTGTAGACAGGTGGGGGATGATCTCTTCTCCCAGGCAACCAGCACCAGAACAAGAGGACACAGTCTCAAGCTGTGCCAGGGGAAGTTTAGGCTGAGGTGAGGAGAAAGTTCTTCTCAGAAAGAGAGATTGGCCATTGGAATGTGCTGCCCAGGGAGGTGGTGAAGTCACCATCCCTGGAAGTGTTCAAGAAAGGCTTGGATGTGGCACTTGGAGCCATGGTTTAGTTGTCAGGAGGTGTGAGGTATTAGGTGATAGGTTGGACTGGATGATCTTTGAGGTATTTTCCAACCTGGTTGATTCTATGATTCTATGACGTTCTTCCCCACGAGGGTGGTGAGACACTGGAACAGATTGCCCAGGGAGGTGGTGGAAGCCTCATCCCTGGAGGTTTTTGCAGCCAGGCTGGATGTGGCTGTGAGCAACCTGAGCTAGTGTGAGGTGTTCCTGCCCATGTCAGGGGAGTTTGAACTAGATGGTCCTTGAGGTCCCTTCCAACCCTAACAATTCTATGACAGTACAAGCACTTGGAACCATGGGTAGTGCCAGCCTGCCTTCCTTAGGGTGGTTTCTTCCCAAAAACAGAGGAAAACTCTATTTCATGTGGTGGAACAGGCATCAAAGGAAGAAGAAACTCCTGTGGCTTCCCTGTGCAGTTTCAATTAGATGTGGCAGTCTTCTGCCTGAAACTGCTGTGTAGTGTTGCATCATTTTGGTTTAGGGCTACTGCTCCCCAAACCTAGAAGCAGCCTCAGTGTAGGGATAAGGTAAATTACTCCTCAGGTAGCTGATGCAATCCTGGCAAAAAGTGCCTTTTTTTATTTTCTCCAGCTGAAAGATGACCTTTGGAAGTGGAAAAGTTAACATTCTGACAAATTCAGCTCCACAAGCTGCTGTATTCAAGCTTGTTTACTGCTGGATAAAGTACAACCCAAAAAGTGGCTCATGTGGAAGGATGATGTGGCCTACACCCACTTCCTAATGTTTTCTCTGGCTGACCAACAACTTCAGCCTCTGCTGTCTCTTAAGGGCCTCTCTATTTTCCTTTGCTTAAGTTCATGTGGGGCCAAGATGTGCATGACCTGGGGTGCATTAAGGAAAATGTGTCCAGGAGGCCCAGGAAGGTTCTTTTCCCCCTCCACTGTGCCCTTGCGAGACCACACCTGGAATACTGTGTCCAGGTTTGGGCTCCCCAGTTCAAGAGACACAGGGATCTGCTGGAGAGAGTCCAATGGAGAGCTACAAGGATGATGGAAGGGACTTGATCTCTCATATGAAGAAAGACTGAGAGCCCTGGGGCTGTTTAGTCTGGAGAAGAGAAGGCTGAGAGGGGACCTGATCAATGTCTGTCAGTATCTGAGGGGTGGGTGTCAAGATGAAGGTACCAGGCTCTTTGTAGTGGTGCCCAGTGATAGGACAAGGAACAACAGGGACAAACTGGAACACAGGAGGTTCCACCTCAAAATGAGGAGCCACTTCTGCTGGGTGAGAGTGACAGAACACTGGAACAGGCTGTCCAGAGAGGTAGTGGAGTCTCCTTCTCTGGAGATGTGTTTCTGTGCAGCCTGCCTTAGGTGATCCTTCTGTGGCAGGGGGGTCAGACTCAGTCTCTGGAGATCACCACCAACCCCAAACATTCTGTGATCTGACTGTACCATGGAGGCCAGCCAGCCTAGCAGGAACCAGGAGCAAATGGCAAGTGAAGCCAAGGGCTGATGCTCAGTGTCTCTGTTGAGGTGCAGCAACTTGGTGATGCAGGATGGGTCTGCTTTTGTTATTCCACAGACTATGCATCTGTTCCCACATCAAACACAGAAATAGGATAATTGGGTGGGCACTACTTACTTACCTACCAAAGTTATTTGGAAGGCAAAAATCCCCAGAAGATAAGGAGCAGACCTTCTATTTCTAATGGACTATTTTCTTTTTCTTGTGCAAGGCAGAAGCTATGAAAGGTACAGAAGTGCTCACTCACTATGAGCCTGTGTGCCAGGTAACATCTTGGTGCTAATGAGCAGCTGCTCAGCCCAAGTCTTGAAGGGCTCATTTTGCTCTCTGTGGCAGTCTGAATCTCCTACCCACCGCAAAATGCACAGGGTGCTGTGCTTAAGCCAGGAAGGTTTTTTCTGTTGTTGTTGCAAATGGTAATTTTAACTAAAATTAACATTGGGAGATGCCTCAAAAATGACGATGTGTCCAGTTCTGGGGCCCTCAATTTAAGAAGGATAGAGACAGTTGAATGTGCCCAGAGAAGGGCAACAAAGCTGGGGAAGGATCTGGAGCACAGCCCTGTGAGGAGAGGCTGAGGGAGCTGGGGTTGCTTAGCCTGGAGAAGAGGAGGCTCAGGGGAGACCTTCTTGCTGTCTACAACTACCTGAAGGGAGGTTGTAGACAGGTGGGGGATGATCTCTTCTCCCAGGCAACCAGCACCAGAACAAGAGGACAGTCTCAAGCTGTGCCAGGGGAGGTTTAGGCTGAGGTGAGGAGAGAGTTCTTCTCAGAAAGAGAGATTGGCCACTGGAATGTGCTGCCCAGGGAGGTGGTGGAGTCACCACCCCTGGAGGTGTTCAAGAAAGGATTGGATGTGACACTTGGAGCCATGGTTTAGTTGCCAGGAGGTGTTAGGTATTAGGTACTAGGTCGGACTTGATGATCTCTGAAGTCTTTTCCAACCTGGCTGACTCTATGAATCTATGATTTATTGTCCTTCTAGCAAATCACAGCTCGAGCACAAACTCCCAGGAACATTTTTATGCTGTGAAATTACGCTCAGAAATGCCAAATTTGATGATAAAGTTTATACAGCAGGCACCTACAGATTGTTAACTGCAGGAGTGGGTACACCTTCAGCAGGCAAACACCCATCCGGCCTGCTTTTTAACTGCTGTTGCAGCAGAACTATTTGCCCTCTGCTGCCTAGGTGGCACTTTCCCCCCCCTGTATTGTGTCATTCCTTCTGTTAGAGCTCTGTTCTCCCGCAGCCCATATGTATGATCACACACACACACACAAATACCATCCTTCTTTTTTTTTTTCCATAGATACTTAAGCTCAGTACTTAAGACCAAAATGAACTTGTTGGCACATTAAGCATTTGCCACCGACTATCAGGAACTCCTGCTGCTAAGTGCTAATTTCTCTCTCATTAACACCCAGAGTTGGCAAATCACAAACAATGCCACCGGTTAATTACTGCTGCCTTCATTTGAAAAGACACTTAACCTTTTTGTGTAAGGGGATGAGGTAGGGAAGTGTAACCTAAGAACTCTCCTTTTTCAATTTGGCTCCTTCTAAAGTGCAGATATGACACCACCAGGAGCAAAACTCAACGCTGTGAATCACAAAGCAAAGCTACACATTTATTTCTGCATCGACTGTTAACATTTCACAAGTTGGTGAGTAACCCTGGTTTGCACAGGAGAATAAACTGAAGTGACAGAATGCTTATTTGTTATTGCTGGGGAAAGGGGACTTGTTTAGTAGCTCTGAGGAGGAGGAGAAACCGACTTTGGGTATACCAAATGGTTCTGAAACTAGATAGACACAATACAAGTTGGGTTGTTTCATTTCACGTCAAAACACAGAGGACCAAGGTTGAAGCTCAAAATGAAAACCAAGCTTCAAATGTAACACACTGTGGATTCCTGTGGATTTTGTTCTCATTAAAACAAAAAAAGGGTATAAATCCCTCCAAAATGCTTAACCTGTATTTCACAGCATCATAGAATTGTCAGGGTTGGAAGGGACCTCAAGCATCAGCTAGTTCCAACCTCCCTGCCATGGGCAGGGACACCTCACTCTGGATCAGGTTGCTCACAGCCACATCCAGCCTGGCCTTAAAAACTTTCTCCTCCTGTCTTTAGTTCTTACCCTGAACAAACTGTGGTAGAATCTGGCCCAAACTGCAGATTTAACCTATTTCAGTGAAGCTACTGCTTTTGGAATTTTAGTTTTCTGTGGACTCTCTTTTTAAGGCTGAGAAGAAATCCAAGCATTAACCCAACATTGGGTTAATTCCATGCAGTAAAAAAAACAATAATGGAATAAACAGGAAATACAGAAACTAGAATGTAATAAACACAGCAAGTGAAAATCGTCCACACAGGTTGTGTCAGTTTACTTCAAAATCAACCCAGAGATGTGTGGTTATCATTTACATACATCCTGGCTTAGTCACTGCCTGGTTCTGACATTAGAAGCTGTGACTATCTAGCTGCACTTTAGTGTGGGGTCTGAGAACCCCAAGTGCCAAAAAGGAGGCAGACAGCCTAAATGACCCCATGGCATGGCAAGAAGAGAGCAGGATTACAAAAGCCCTTGGATTGGTTTAGGCCTAATTTGGGCTTGACACAGAAGACAAATTTAGCCTCAGTACTAAGAGCAGCAGGCAGTGTCTTTCAAAGAATCAACTGAAGCATTTCAGAGAGATGCTGGAGATAGTGAAAGATAGTTTGAGTGTGGCTAAATATAGTTACAGGCTCCATGGTGCTTCAGCTAAAGCTCAAGCCTGATGATTTTACTCAAAATCAGCTTTCCACTCGTTTTAGTGTGTTCAGCAGATCTTTTGTACTGGTTTAATGCTAACTGGGCTTGAAAGGAACCCAGAGTTAAAGGAGGATAGATTTGTACCTCGATAGTTCTGGGATGCTGGGTTTTGTTCTGGGCAAAGAGTTTCACTGAGAGAGGCTGAGAGGCCAGGAAGGTAAAACTCAGATAACCCAAAGAGAAACGATTCCTTTCCTTCAACCACACAAAACTCCCATCAAGGGAGGGGAAGAAACCCAAAAAGGTAAGACAAAACAAAACAAAACTGAGAATCTGGGTTTAGGCTGCCCTCCAGCTGAACCAGTGTTGGGCGAGAGGTGAAGAAAAGAAAGCCTTTTATTTACTTATCAAAGTGGCTTAGTAGGCTCACTCACATTCTACTTCACTTCAAGAGAAACTGCTTTCTAGTAACAGTCTTCTGGAATGTCTGTGTGGGGTCCAGGCTAGCTTCTAAGGATTTGCCCAGACATGTGGCTGTTGTGAGTGGGTTTTTTCCCCCCCCATCAGAAAGCCTTGCATGTGGTTTGCTGAGCATTGCGTTTCTCGACAGGCTGCACGACACTGAGCAGAAATGTAAAACATCTTGCAGTTGTTTTCAAATAAGGGTTCCCTTTATTTACCCTTAGCCTACTGTATGCATCTCAGCATAATGTAAATATTTCTAATTCCAAGAGGTTCTCATCACCAAACGCTGGCGGAGGGCTGGTTGTTTCGAGCACACGAGGGCTTCAGCAAATATTTAAGCAAACAGATCCAGAGAAGTCTTCATCTTGTATCAAAACATTCACAAGTCTACCTGACTGGTGTTTTAAACACAAAGGTCACATCTGACTGTGGCTTTGAAGGCCTGCATTCTGTTCCTCCCTTGGGTTTTTTTTAATGTCAGATCACCAACACTGCCAGCTAAAAGCTGCCTTTGTTTCACAGAATCATAGAATTGTTGGGGTAGGAAGGGACCTCAAGGATCATCCAGTTCCAACCCCCCTGCCTTGGGCAGGGACACCTCACACTAGATCATAGAACCACAGAATCAACCATGCTGGAAGAGACCTCAGAGATCATCAAATCCAACCTATTACCTAGTACCTAGCACCTCCTGACAACTAAACCATGGCTCCAAGTGCCACATCCCAGCCTTTTTTTAACACCTCCAGGGACAAGGACTCCACCACCTCCCTGGGCAGCACATTCCAATGGCCAATTGCCTCACTTTCTCCTCACCTCCAGCCTAAACCTCCCCTGGCACAGCTTGAGATTGTTCTCCTTGTTCTGGTGCTGGTTGCCTGGGAGAAGAGACCAACTCCCTCCTGGCTACAACCTCCCTTCAGGGAGTTGGAGAGAGCAAGAAGGTCTCCCCTGAGCCTCCTCCTCTCCAGGTTAAGCAACCCCAGCTCCCTCAGCCTCTCCTCACAGGGCTGTGCTCCAGACCCCTACCCAGCCTCATTGCCCTCCTCTGGACACCTTCAAGTGTCTCAATGTCCTTCTTAAACTGAGGATCCCAGAACTGGACACAGTGCTCAGATCAGGTTGCTCACAGCCACATCCAGCCTGGCCTTAAACACTTCCAGGGATGAGGCTTCCACCACCTCCCTGGGCAACCTGTGCCAGTCTCTCACCACCCTCATGGGGAACAACTTCTTCCTGACATCCAGTCTGAATCTGCCCACTTTTATTTTCCTTCCATTCACCCTAGTCCTGGAAATTTTTTTCCCTTGTTTTTCTCTTTAAACCCCAAGCAAATCAGAGCCTTGCCACTTGCCCACCACTGCTTGTTTCCTGGGAAAAGGGAATGATGAAAAGTCACAAATAAATGATTACACTCCAAGCCAATTTCACATGGTTCTAGAGAATCACAGTTGTGAGTAAATTAGTTTTGCTTGTAGGATTAATAAATCCTGAAGAAATAATAATTAACCCACAGGTTACTGTTTCAGGACTCATAACTTTATTTTAGTGTACTTGCAGCAATCTCATTTGTGTCAGTGCAGGGAATTTGGATACTGGCAGAGCTAGGCTAGCAGGCAAAAACTGCAGACCACACTTTCCAGAAAGGTCAATTGGCATCAGTCAGCCAACTTCCTTAGGTCTAGACCAGTTTAATATTGCTGATGACACAAGAGTTATGATTCTTGGCAAACATATAATAGCCACTGCTCAGAAACTGACTTTGATTAGCAAGGAATTTTCCATTTAAACAGATAGCAGGAGCTTAGTTCAGAACAGTTTGTAACAAGGTATTGCTGCTACTGCTCCTTTACAGACAGTCTTAAAAATCACTTAAAGCTTTTTACAAGAATAGAGTAAAATAGAATAGAATTAACCAGCTTGGAAAAAGACCTTTGAGATCATCCAGTCCAACCTATCACCCAACACCATCTAATCAACTAAACCATGGCACCAAGTGCCTCATCCAGTCTGTTTTAATACACTTTCAGGGATGGTGACTCCACCACCTCCCTGGGCAGCACATTCCAGCGGCCAATCTCTCTTGCTGGGAAGAATTTCTTCCTCACATCCATCCAGAGAGCAAGAAGGTCTCCCCTGAGCCTCCTCTTCTGCAGGCTGAGCAACCCCAGCTCCCTCAGCCTCTCCTCACAGGGCTGTGCTCCAGACCCCTCCCCAGCTTTCTTGCCCTTCTCTGGACACCTTCCAGCATCTCAACATCTTTCTTGAATTGAGGAGCCCAGAACTGGACACAGAACTCAAGGTGTGGCCTCACCAGTTTTGTGCATGAAGACAGAGGCAAAACTCTGAATGTGATTTAAAGGTCATAGAATCACAGACTTGTGATCCTTAACCAGTCACTCAGAAAGCTACAATATTTTGGGGGCCCAGCTCCCTTAAGCTACTTCATACTGTCCTCCTGCAGGAGCAACTGCACAAAATACATGTGCTTGCAAATGGTTCTCAAGAAAAAGTTGAACAAGTTCTGATCACATACTTTGTAGGATAATAGGAAACCTGCCCATGACACTGTATCAAGCCTCACATGCAGAGTATTATGTCTCAAGGATCCAGGCATCCAGTTTATGCTACTTAAGGTAAAATTAAGCAAGTAAAAACTAATCTGCTTTAAGCTTTGATGTTACCACAGGAGTTGGGGGAAGTCTCATTTTTACTGAAGACAAGGGAAAAAAATGAAAGTCTCTTTAATAGTCTACATGACTCATTTCCAGGGAGGGTTTGCCTCAGAAGTGGGAATTTCTTTGGGGCTGAGAGAGGCATTTCCATGAATGCCAGAAATTCATAGAATCATTGAATTGTTAGGGTTGGAAGGGACCTCAAGGATCATCTAGCTCCAAACCCCTGCCATGGGCAGGGACACCTCACACTACAGCAGGCTGCCCAGAGCCACATCCAGCCTGGCTGCAAACACCTCCAGGCATGAGGCTTCCACCACCTCCCTGGGCAACCTGTGCCAGTGTCTCACCACCCTCATGGGGAAAAACTTCTTCCTAACACCCAATCTGAATCTACCAATTTCTATTTTTTTTCCATCCCCCCCAGTCCTATCACTCCCTGACACCTGAAAAAGTCCCTCCCCAGCCTTCTTGTAGCCCACTTCAGATCCTGGAAGGCCACAATTAGGTCTCCTCTTAGAGCCTTCTCTTCTGCAGACTGAACAACCTCAACTCCCTCAGTCTGTCCTCATAGCAGAGCAGCTCCAGCCCTCTGCTCATCCTTGTGGCCCTTCTCTGGACACCTTCCAGCACCTCCAGATCATTCCTGGAACAGAAGCTCCAGAACTGGACACAGAGCTCCAGGTATGGTCTCAGCAGAGTGGAGCAGAGGGGGAGAATCATCTCCCTGGCTCTGCTTCTCTTGATGCAGCCCAGGCACTGATTGACTTTGTGGGCTGCAAGTGCTCACTGCTGGCTCCTGTTGAGCTTCTCCTCCACCAGCACCCCCTGGTCCTTTTCTTCAGGGCTGCTCTCAAGCCAGTCCCTGCCCAGCCTAGAATAAACCTTTATTTAGAATAAACCAAACCAGGTTGGAAGAGACCTACAAGATCATCGTGTCCAACCTGTCAACCAATCCAACCCACCTAAACAACTAACCCATGGCACAAAGCACCCCATCAAGTCTCCTCCTGAACACCTCCAGTGATGGTGACTCCACCACCTCCTTGGGCAGCCCATTCCAATGGGCAATCACTCTCTCTGTGTAGAACTTCTTTTAGAATAAACCTTTATTAGAATAAACCAAACCAGGTTGGAAGAGACCTTCAAGATCATCGTGTCCAACCCATCAACCAATCCAACCCACCCAAACAGCTAACCCATGGCACCAAGCACCCCGTCAAGTCTCCTTCTGAACACCTTCAATGACGGCGACTCCACCACCTCCCTGGGCAGCCCATTCCCATGGGCAATCACTCTCTCTGTATAGAACTTCTTCCTAACATCCAACCTGAACCTCCCCTGGCGCAGCCTGAGACTGTGTCCTCTTGTTCTGGTACTGGGTGCCTGGGAGAAGAGACCATCATCAGCCTGTCTACAACCTCCCTTCAGGTAGTTGTAGAGAGTGATAAGGTCACCCCTGAGTCTCCTCTTCTCCAGGCTGAGCAACCCCAGCTCCCTCAGTCTTTCCTCACAGGGCTGTGTTCCAAACCCCTCACCAATTTCGTTGCCCTTCTCTGGACACCTTCCAGCAAGTCAACCTCCTTCCTAAACTGAGGGGCCCAGAACTGGACACAGGACTCGAGGTGTGGCCTAACCAGTGCAGTGTAGAGGGGCAGAATGACCTCCCTGCTCCTGCTGGCCACACTGTTCTTGATGCAGGCCAGGATGCCATTGGCCCTCTTGGCTGCCTGGGCACACTGCAGGCTCATGTTCATCCTACCATCAACCAGCACCCCCAGGTCCCTCTGTGCCTGGCTGCTCTCCAGCCACTCTGACCCCAGCCTGTAGCACTGCATGGGGTTGTTGTGGCCAATGTGCAGAACCTGGCACTTGGATGTGTTCAATCTCCTGCCCTTGGATTCTGCCCATCTGTCCAGCCTGTCCAGGTCCCTCTGCAGAGCCTCTCTACCCTCCAGCAGATCAACTCTTGCTCCCAGCTTGGTGTCGTCAGCAAATTTACTGATGATAGACTCAATGCCCTCATCCAGATCATCAATAAAGATGTTAAAGAGCACAGGGCCCAGCACTGATCCTTGGGGCACACCACTAGTGACTGGCTGCCAGCTGGATGTGGCTCCATTCATCACCACTCTCTGGGCTCGGCCCTCCAGCCAGTTCCTAACCCATCGCAGTGTGCTCCCGTCCAAGCCATGGGCTGACAGCTTGGCCAGCAGTTTGCTATGGGGGACGGTGTCAAAGGCTTTGCTGAGGTCCAGGTAGACTACATCAACCTGACTAACATCCAACCTGACTAACATCCAACCTGAACCTCCCCTGGTGCAGCCTGAGACTGTGTTCTCTTGTTCTGGTTCTGGCTGCCTGGGAGAAGAGACCATCATCCGCCTGTCTACAACCTCCCTTCAGGAAGTTTTAGAGAGCAATAAGGTCACCCCTGAGTCTCCTCTTCTCCAGGCTGAGCAACCCCAGCTCCCTCAGTCTTTCCTCATAGGGCTTGTGTTCTAAGCCCCTCACCAACTTTGTTGCCCTTCTCTGGACTCGTTCCAGCAAGTCAACCTCCTTCCTAAACTGAGGGGCCCAGAACTGGACGCAGGACTCGAGGTGTGGCCTAACCAGTGCAGTGTACAGGGGCAGAATGACCTCCCTGCTCCTGCTGGCCACACTGTTCCTGATCCTATATAGATGCTTGGGATTGCCCCAACCCCGCTGCAGGACCTTGGTATCGATGATGCTTGCATCTGATGTGGAAGTTGGAGTTGTCAGGTAAAAAGGAAGAAAAAGGTGGATAGAAACTAATATCAGGGCTCTGAGCCTGCAGTCACACCTCTCTTGCCTATGACTAAATCTTAATGAGCTTTTCTTCTTCTTCTCCTTTTTTTTTTTGTTTGATTTTATATATATACACCAGCTGTCTTTTTATCTTTGCAAGGAGACTGTTAAGGCATCAATCAAATAGCAGCATTTCATCAGGCTCATAATATGATTTAATTCCTTTTGGCACTGGGAGAAATACAAACAAATCAAGTGATATTCATGTGGATGGAAGAGACCATTGAAAACAGTTGAGAATTTCCTTCTTCTTTTTTTTCCAACCCCCCACCCCCCCCCCTTCCTCCCCAGCATGATTTTAAAGCTGCATATTAATGGAAGGCAGCAAAAGCTGTGCAAGTCACTGTCATTAAAATATTATAAATACAATATAACTTTTAGCTGCCTAATACATTTTTAATAAACAAACTGTCGAAACACATTATTCACTTCCCCTGATTCATTCAGATCTGAGCACTGTTCTCCAGGCAAAGAAAGGATTTTTATAATCCTCAATGACAAGTTGGGGGTTTGGGTTTTTTTTTTGTTTTGTTTTGTTTTAAAATAATTCTCATGGAAATTAACTTGTAAAAGCTGTGATTAAATAACATTGAGGTTACACTGATTTACAAGGATCGAGGCTTTCGAAGTGGAGCCTGATGCAGTGAGTGAGTAAGAAAACACACACTGGCTCAAGGCAGCTTCTCAGGAGGACAAGAGAGCCTTGAGTGACCTCTGAATTTCTCAAGTTTTGGTGGTTCATGTCCTAACTTCACAGGAGCACAGGAGCACAGGATGTCAGGGTTTGGAAGGGACCCAAAGAGATCATTGAGTCCAACCCCCACTGTCAGAGCAGGACCATACAATCTAGCTCAGGTCACAGATGAACTCATCCAGACAGGCCTTGAATGTCTCCAGAGAAGGAGACTGCACAACCTCTCTGGGCAGCCTGTCCCAGTGTTCTGTGAGCCTTACAGTAAAGAAGTTCCTCCCTGTGTTGAGGTGAAA
>WWNC01000001.1:2692500-2780000 GCA_011125475.1 Melanerpes aurifrons
GTCTCCTCTCCCTACTATCAGGAAGTGGCCTGAAATTGTGCTAGGGGAGGTTTAGATTGGAGATTAGGAAAAGAAGAGCGGTCAGGCACTGGAACAGGCTGCCCAGGGAGGTGTTGGAGTCCCCTTCCCTGGAGGTGTTCAGGAAACCTGTGGCCATGGCACTTTGGGACATGGCTTAATGGCCATGGTGGTGTTGGGTAGATGGTTAGACCCTGTGATCTTGGAGGTCTTTTCCAGTTGAAACAATTCTGATTCTAGAGTCAATAAATGAGAAGAGAGAATAACTGCCCCTCATTAAAGAGTCAGCAAACATTCAGGTGACTTGAGCTATTTCCTTACACTTCTAAGGCCTGTCCATACTCAGTTTTGCCAAAGATTTGAAAATCTCATACTGCTTTTGTGAGGCATCATCTTTTATCACAAATTACTACTTGTACACTTAAGTTTTAAGTAACTGAGCTGACTTGGAGGCAGACTGGTGCACAACAGCCCAGCCCACCTGACTTACATATGAGTGCATGGCAGTACAAATACACTCAGCTAGTCTGGCACCACCAGCATGGAGAATGACATGAATGGACAATGGGATTCAGAGCTTTCCAGCACTAAATTCTTGCTAAGGCTTTGCTACAAAGTCTTATGAAGAGTGGCTAAGGGAGCTGGGACTACTTAGCTTGAAGAGGAGTTTTTTCAGGGTAAGAACTAAAGACAAGAGGTGAAAGCTTTTAAGGAGGAGGAAGTTTTAAAGACCAGGCTGGATGTATGTCTGGGCAACCTGACCTAGTGGAAAGTATCCCTGCCCATGGCAGGGGAGGTTGGAACTGGATGATCCTTGAGGTCTCTTCCAACCCTGACAATTCTGTGACTGTGTGAGGCTGAGGAGAGACCTTATCTACAGTTACCTGGAAGGATAACATACAGGGGTAGGTGCTAGTCTCTTCTCACAGGTAATCAGTGGTAGGGAACAGCCTTGGGTTAGGATAGACATTAGGAACAATTTTTTCCCTGAGAGTAATCAAGCATTGGAATAGGCTACCTGGGGAGATGGTTGAGCCCCCACCCCTGGATCTGTTAAAAGGTTGTTTAGATGTGGTGCTTAGTGATGTGGTTTAGCGGTGACCTTGGTAGAGTAGGGTTCATGGTTGGACCTGATAACCTCAAGGGTCTTTTCCAACCTGAATCATTCTGTGTGGAATTCCTCCAGTGCCAAAGTGATTTCTATCACCTTGTCAGGATGAGAACAGACTGATTAACACTTGAAATAGTGTGGTGTGTTCTGTCCTGGTTACAAAAACCAGCTACCACATCATAAACCCCAGCTGCCCCATACTCCTTGCTGCTCCAAAGTATCTGACAGCAAGACCTTACAGAATGCAGAATTAACCAAGTTGGAAAAGACCTTTTGAGATCATCGAGTCCAACCTATCAACCAACACCATCTAATCAACTAAACCATGGCACCAAGTGACTCATCCAGGCTCTTTTAAAACACCTCCAGTGATGGTGACTCCACCACCTCCCTGGGCAGCACATTCCAATGGCCAATCTCTCTTTCTATGAAGAACTTCTTCCTCACATCCAGCCTAAACCTCCCCTGGCACAGCTTGAGACTGTGTCCTCTTGTTCTGGTGTTGGTTGCCTGGGTGAAGAGACCAACCCCCATCTGGCTACAACCTCCCTTCAGGGAGTTGGAGAGACCAAGAAGCTCTCCCCTGAGCTTCCTCTTCTCTAGGCTGAGCAACCCCAGCTCCCTCAGCCTCTCCTCCCAGGGCTGTGCTCCAGACCCCTCCCCAGCTTTGTTGCCCTTCTCTGGACACCTTCCAGCAACTCGATATCTTTCCTAAACTGAGGAGCTCAGAACTGGACACAGGACTCAAGGTGTGGCCTAACCAGTGCTGAGCCCAGGGCAGAATGACCTCCCTGCTCCTGCTGGCCACACTCTTCCTATAGGTGCACATTTCCCCCCTCAAGCATCCCTAGGCCTAGGATGAAATGGTAAAGGAAAACTTGCACTGCTCATAGAGGTATTGCCTTTCTGCTGAGGGTAAATAAGACTTCCACTCAGAGACTGGAATACCTCTGCCTCTCTACACCTGCTAAATCCACATTAACATTTTTAAAAGCTATTTCTAAAGCCATACCAATAGATTAAGAATTATTTTTAGTTAGGTTCAAAGAGAAGGAAGAGCCCAGCTTTGCCTGCTCTACCTGATTTCACTATGGCAACAGCAGAAACATGGTAAATTCAGGAGATTAAGCCAGCCATAATCTCAGCTGAACCAGCAAAAATAAAGAGTTTAAAAACACTCTTTTTTTGGGGGGTAATTTCTTGATTAACTACAGGCAATTTTGAACCATTCTTTAATTAATTATTATGATAAAAAAGAAATAATAATCAAATCAGAGCACATATGAAATGATAGAAAGGGCATGATAGAACAGCATAAAACAGCTTCTCTTTGCTTAGGTAATGTTTCCACTTTAATGTACTTATTTGCTCTCATTTGCTTAACACTGCCCACATTTAGTACTGTGCAAATTTATGGAAATCTGACTTTGAAGAGCTTTAGGGGACTGAGTGGGGTTTTTTTTTTTTCTTCTTTTTGTAGTAAATATTTTAATATACTTAGGCTGGAGTGGCTTGATGAGATCCTGGAAGAAATGAAATGCAGCTGAGTAGCATGTAACAGTATTTGGTGACATGCTGTGAGGTAATACAGGCAGCAACGTGTCATCACTGTCTGGTTCCTTTCACATTGGTTTTCTGTGCAGAGAATTTTGTCCTATGACTATCAAAACAACCAAAACACCAACCCAAAAAAACCCACCCAAAACCCAACCCACCCCAACCAACCAAAAAACCCCAAACCAAACCAAACCAAGCCAAACCAACCAAACAAACAAAACCCCCAAACCAAACCAAACCAAGCCAAACCAAACCAACCAAAACCCCCCAAAAAACCCAACCAAACAAAAAAAACCCACACCAAACCAAAGCAACCAAATCCCCAAACCAAACCAAAACCCCAAACCAAACCCAAACCCCAAACCAAACCCAACCAGACCAGAACCTCAAACCAAAACCAACCAACCGAAAAACTCACACCAAACCAACCAAACAAAACCCCAAACCAAACAAAAACCCCACCTAGACCAAACCCAAACCAATGGATAAATCCCTATATATCTAACAGCACCAGCACAGGCTGGGAGGGGATCTGCTGGAGAGCAGCCCTGGGGAGAAGCACCTGAGAGTGCTGGTGGAGAACAAGTTCTGCATGGGACAGCAATGTGCCCTGGGGGCCAAGAAAGCCAATGGGATCCTGGGAGGCATTCAGAGGAGTGTGTCCAGCAGATGCAGGGAGGTTCTCCTTCCCCCTCTACTGTGCCCTGCTGAGACCTCCCCTGGAGTATTGCATCCAGTTCTGAGCTCCCCAGTTCAGGAGGGACAGGGACCTGCTGGAGAGTGTCCAAGGGAGGGCTACAAGGATGATAGAAGGACTGGAACATTGCCCTATCAGGAGAGGCTGAGAGCCCTGGGGATGTTTAGTCTGCAGTGGAGAAGACTGGAGAGGGAATTTGATAAATGTTTCTAAATATCTGAGGGCTGGGGGTCAGGAGGGAGGGGACAGGCTCTGCTCACTTGCTCCCTGGGATAGGACAAGGACCAATGGATATAAACTCCAGCATAGGAGGTTTCACCTCAACATGAGGAGGAACTTCTTCCCTGTGAGGGTCCCAGAGCCCTGGAGCAGGCTGCCCAGAGAGGTTGTGGAGTCTCCTTCTCTGGAGCCTTTCCAGCCCCATCTGGATGTGTTCTGTGTGACCTGTGCTGGATTCTATACTCCTGCTCTGGCAGGGGGATTGGACTCAATGATATTCAGAGGTCCCTTGCAACCCCTGACATCCTGGGATCCTGTGATCTGTAAACTTCTTCCACAGGCATCTGCAGAATAACTTCCTTATATATTGCAGGAGTTGGAAGTCTCCCTAATATTTATGTTAGAGAAACCCAACCTCTTTTCCACTTTTTAGAAAGCAAAGTAAACACAAACCAGACACTGTATTTGGATTGCTGCTGTGTAAATACATAATAAACAAAATCTAATAAAAAAGCAGATGTGGTGACAGCAAAGGAAAGCTTTTGCCTTGTTGCTATCACTGTCTGGCAGCCATGACCAATCTTGGAATGTTTGTTGTCTTAATTAGTAAAGATCTGGAAATGAAACCAAACATTTCTATCTATCTATCTATATTTATATATTTTAGCCAGTGTTCAAGTGATCTACTTTGTTTTACTGCAGATAGCTATTCTGACTTATGTGTGTGATCTGCAATTTAACTCTAGCATGCCCATAGCATTGCTACAGTTCTTTTTGAACCTGAGGGCTTGAGCAGCTGAGTTGAGGCTTTGAGCAGTTGAGTTCATTTGAGAGGTATCACAGTATCACAGTATCACTTAGGTTGGAAAGGACCTCGAGGATCATCGAGTCCAACCTATCAACACAGACCCCATGACTAGACCATGGCGCCAAGTGCCACGTCCAATCTCCTCTTGAATGCCTCCAGGGACGATGACCATGGCAGGGAGGTTAGAGTAGACAATCTCTGAGGTCCCTTCCAACCTCAGCCAGCCCATGATTCCCTGATACAAATACAGCCTGTGAGAAAGAAAGGATATTTCCCTTTGTTTTCCCAAAGGAAGAAGGAATCAATCTGTGTAACAGTTGATAGGAAAAGGGATGCAAAGTGGTGGAGCTCTAAGGACTTTGAAGTGCTGGAAGAGGTTTTTCAGTAAAAATCTAGAAGTGCTGTGCTCCCTTAAGGACCTGCTCAGCCCTCATCTGGAAACTGTAGCCAGGTCTTTCGAGAAAGATGTACTAAATAGCCAGATATGGAGCAAAGCTAATGTCCAGGGTAAGGCACAGTTGCCCATAAGAAAGCCCAGAAGAGTTAATCACACCTCCAAGCTCATCCAGTCCAACCCTTGACCCAGCACTGAAAGGTCACTCCTAAACCATGTCCCTAAGCGCCAGGTCCACAGGCAGCTTCAACATCCCCAGGGATGGTGACTCCAGCACTGCCCTGGGCAGACCATTCCAATGTTTGAGAACCCTCTCTGTGAAGAAATATTTCCCAGCTCCAACCTGAACCTTCCCTGGTGCAGCTTGGAAACATTTCCTCTGGTCCTGTCTCTTGTCACCAAAGAGCAGAGGCTGTCCCCTCCTCACTCCCTCCTCACTCCATCCTCCCTTCAGGGAGTGAGGAGTTCAGCCTTTCCAGTCTAGAGAACAAAGGCTGGAGGGAAAGTCTGATGAGGAGAGGCTGAGGGAGCTGGGGGTGTTCAGCCTGGAGAAGAGGAGGCTCAGGGGGAGCCTTATCACTCTCTACAACTACCTGAAGGGAAGTTGTAGTCAGGTGGGGGTCAGGCGCTACTCCCAGACAACTTGTGACAGGACAAGAGGGCATGGCCTGAAGCTGTGCCAGGGGAGGTTTAGGTTGGATGTTAGGAAGCACTTCCTGATGAAAAGGGGAATCAGACACTGGGATGGACTGCACAGGGAGGTAGGTGGTGGAGTTGCCATCCCTGGAGCTGTTTAAAGAAAGATTGGATGTGGCACTTGGTGACATGGTCTGGTCCATGTGGTGGTGTTGGGTCACTGGCTGGACTTGAAGGTCTTGGAGATCTATTCCAACCTCAATAATCCTGTGATTCTGTGATCTCTAGAGGTCCCTGCCAAGCCCTAACATTCTGTGACTCTATGATTTTTGCCCACAAACAGAGCTTTACTTAACAGTCAAAGCGAACAAAGCAGTAGCAACTGAATCAAACGTGACAGCAACACCCCCCCCCCCAGCCCTCCCCATTTTATGCACACACTTTATTAGGGTTTTTAACTTTGCATTTGTATAGCTAGTGAAATTTATGCTCCAGCATGTCTAAAACTGAATTACACAGGCACATACGGTGGTAATTTTCTTTACAGCTACCTACCAATTGAAGGAGTGAAAAAGGAAGGTCACTATGCCAGAAAAGCAAGAAAATAAACTCGAGAGAGGGCACTCTCCACTCCTTTGTCTGCCCTGTCCAGCCAGTTACAGAGTGAAAATACTCACTGTAAAGATGACCCAGGAATGAAATCAAGGCTATTAATATTAAATTAAGTGCCAGAAGTTAAAGTATGAAGAAAAAAACACCCCACCTCTATCTACTCCCATAGACTGCTTCTAGCTTTTCACAGAACATTGTGGTTTTTTTTTGGGGGGGGGAATACTTAAACGAAAATAAGAGGTGTGAGAGATGAGAAAATGCTGACAGAGTGTACAGATTTTAAGTCACAGACTTAAGACTTTTGATCTTAGTGAAGACAAACTGATGGTGAATGAAATGTGAGGTAGAAATGTGCTGGGAGACATCTGGACAACAATTAGAATAAAAATCCCCCCCCAAAGCATGGTGTTAGAAAAGCAGACAGAGGAGCCACAGCTCTCATTCAGCATTAACTGAGACTGGCCAGCAAACCTGCAGGGAAGGCTGGTGATAAATAAATAGAGACTAAAAGGGGACACCTAAATGTCTAATCACAGGATACCAGGATGTTAGGGGTTGGAAGGGAATTCTGAAGATCATTGAGTCCAACCCCCCTGCCAGAGCTGGACCATAGAATCCAGCACAGGTCACACAGGAACACATCCAGGTGAGCCTTGAAAGTCTCCAGAGAAGGAGACTCCACAACCACTCTGGGCAGCCTGTTCCAGTGCTCTGGGACCCTCACAGTGAAGAAGTTCCTCCTCATGTTGAGGTGGAACCTCCCGTGCTGGAATTTACATCCATTGCTCCTTGTCCTATCCCAGGGTACAACTGAGCAGAGCCTGTCCCCTCCCTCTTGACACTCAGCCCTTAGATATTTAGAAACATTAATTAAATCTCTTTTCAGTATTCTCTTCAGACTAAACATCCCCAGGGCTCTCAGCCTCTCCTCATCAGGCCATGCTCCAGTCCCTCAATCATTCTGGTAACCCTCCCTTGGACTCTCCTGAGTAGATCTCTGTCCCTCTTGAACTGGACAGCCCAGAACTGGATGCAGATGAGGTCTCACCAGGGCAGAGTAGAGGTGGAGGAGAGATTGACCATTGGAATGTGCTGCCCGGGGAGGATCACTGGAAGTGTTTAAGAAGAGCCTGAATGAGGCACTTGGTGCCAAGGTTTAGTTGATTAGATGGTGTTGGGTGGTAGGTTGGACTCAATGATCTCAAAGGTCTCTTCCAACCTGGTTAATTCTGTATTCTGTAAGTAGTGAGCAGAGCTGTTTTGGGGACAGTTCTGACTCATTACTCTATTCTACCAACTTCATCTTTAAATATGGCTTTATTTTTTTTGTCTTACCCATTATTACAATGCTACCTTCAGAAGAAGCCAAGGCTAAATATTTGGCTCTCAGGAATGGTCTTATGGGAAATGTGTATGATGTTTACTGTTATTTGATGATGAAATGTCAACAGACTGAAATATTTCTGCAATAAATTACTCCATTCAATAAAAGCATCAATAGTTTGCCTGGGTTTAAAATACAATTTCACTATAATGCATGGAAAGAAATAGCACTGATGTAAAAGCCCTGCCACATGCATTAGTCCATATAAAACCACAGCCCCTCACAGCCCCCTGGCTTTAGAGTCTTGTTAAAGCTCTGTCAAAGCCACAGCTACAGGGAAATTCAGAGGTCAGACTGAAAAATCTTTGCTTCCTCTTTTCTGCCTGGCTGTATTAAGGACAGGCCAATAATTCTGAATTCCCTGTCTTTGGAAGGTTAATATAAAACCACTGCAAGAGGCAGTAGCTCACACCAAAAGAGGATTGTGCCTCATGTCCAGGCCGTCGTGCATAGACACAGACAGATTACACCAAACTGTTTCTCTATCTGGTGTGTTTTCAAAACATGTGAGGGGCAAAATGGTTTTGATTACCTTACTAAAACACAAATGAAGAAATACTGACCATTCCATCAAGGGCTGCAGCCCTTGGACTGCGTTGAGAGGGGCCTTCCGAACACAGCTGAAGAAAATGTAGCTCATGAATAATGTTCTGCCCATTAAGGCCAAGGACAGCCAAGTGATAGCTCACAGGGTGCAAGATGCTAAAACTAGGTGGCCAGAATGATGGCCAAGGAAATGTTTGCAGGAGTTCAAAGCAAGGAAAAACCACCAATGAACCAAAAAAAGAGTATTTTATATATATATATACACACACACACACATATATGACCAAAACCCTATATCTTTTATATATATATGAACAAAACCCTCTATTTTATATACACATGAACAAACCCCCTATATTTTATATATATGAACAAAAAACTATATTTTGTATATATATGAACAACCCCCCTATATATTTTATATATATAGGAACAAAATCCTGTATTTTATATATATATATATAGGAACAAAAAAAGTATTTTATATACATGAACAAAAAACTATATTTTATATATATGTGTGAACAAAACCCTATATTTTACATATATATGAACAACCCCCCTATATTATATAGATATATGTGAACAAACCCCTGTATTTTTATATATATATGTGAACTAAAACCTGTATTTTATATATATATGAATAAACAAATATATATTCTTTATATATACATATATAATATCTTGTTTACTGCTGCTGATTTGCCCCTCACCCTGTTTTGCAGCATTCCATCTCATTCATGATTCCCTTTCATAGAATCATAGAAGTGTTAGGGTTGGAAGGGATCTCTAGGATCAGCCAGTTCCAACCCCCCCTGCCATGGGCAGGCACACCTCACACTACAGCAGGTTGCTCACAGCCACAGACAGCCTGGCTGCAAACACCTCCAGGCAGGAGGCTTCCAACCTGTGCCAGTCTCTCATCACCTTCCTGGGGAAGAACATCTTCCTAACATCCAATCTGCCTGTAAGGTGACATGAATGGAAGGTGAAGAGATGCACTGAAATCTCTCATGACACTAAAGCCTCTCACAGTGGTGTATTTTAATTTCTGGCACACTTAAATAGATCTTCTTATGCCATTTTGATTCTATCAGCAGGTATTTTAGTCACTGATCAGCAACTCCATTTGCCTTTTGTACCACAGTTTGACATGGATACAAGAAAGAGGATAGGATGCAAACAAAATGATCCAGAATTAACAATAGTAGTTGATCAACATCTTCATTGATGACATTGATGAGGGGACAGAGAGTCTGCTCAGCAAGTTTGCTGATGACACCAAGCTGGGAGGCTTGGCTGAGACACCTGAAGGCTGTGTGGCCATCCAGTGAGAACTGGACAGACTGAGAGCTGGGCACAGAGGAACTGAATGAGGTTCAACAAGGACAAGTGCAGAGTCCTGAATCTGGGAAGTAAAAATAAACTGCAGCAGTACAGGCTGGGAGAGGATCTGCTGGAGAGCAGCCCTGGGGAGAAGAACCTGGGAGTGCTGGTGGAGAACAAGTTCTGCATGGGACAGCAATGTGCCCTGGTGGCCAAGACTAACCGTTCCCAGCTCCTTCAGTTGCTTTTAATCAGATTTATTCCCCAGGCCCTTCACAACTTCCTTGCCCTCCTCTGCACTGGCTCCAGCACCTCCACATCTCTTCTGTATTGAGGTGCCCCAAACTGGACACAATACTCCAGGAGTATTACCTGAGTACCAGGGGACAATCCCCTCCCTACTCCTGCTGGACACAGCATTTTCTGATCCCAGCCAGGGTGCCATTGGCTTTCTTGGCCACCTGGGCATACTGCTGGCTCCTCTTCAGTTGCTTAATCTCTGCCCTCAAAACAAAGCACACAATTATAAACACTGCATTTTGAATTCTAAAGCATTTAAAGCCTGCTAGTCAGCTGAATGGGAGGAAAAAAAAATCCCCTGTACTGAAGCTTTAAAGGGACACTTTGGGACAATAAGATCCTCATTAAAAAATAAGGATACATCAAAACTCCTCAGTTAAAAGGTTAAGTGCTAGTCTCTGTGTAGCTGATAAATGTTGAGCTAATCTAATCAGTGGTTGTAAAAGGCAATGCCATCAACTAGCTGCCCTGACCTGTGCTTCTAGTTTTCACAAAAGTAAGATTTAAGAAAGATGTCAACTCCAGGCCTTTGACCCAGCCAGGACCCTTGTTCGTGGCAGCCTGGTGTTCTGCTGAGCAGACTTGAGAACTTTCAGCTCAAATCAATAACACCTGCACTCCACTAATGCAACACACGGCTTGGAAATTAAAATGCAACGTGATCAAGTGCTTTAGGATATTTTAACAGTTAAGAATGCAGCTAGGGGAGGGGAAAAAGGGCAAAAAAAAAAGAAGCTTGGTTCTGTGTTTTGCTTTGGGGAGAGGGTAAAAGGACAAATTCAGTTGTACTGCTTTTCTTCCCCCCCAAAAAAGTGGGAAACAAAAGCTCAGTTAATTAGTTCATGGGTGAGTGACCTAGGGGAAATAAGTAGGTTGTATGTTTCTTTATGACATGTGTCACTTATTAGATAAGTAGGTTTTACTACCTCCAATTGAGCTAAGTTAAAACTAATTAGAAGGCAGCTAAACCACAATCTAAATGAAATAAAATGCAGTAAAAATAGCAAGGAAGGTTTGGATCATCAACAGTATTCCTGAATGCATTTGGTTATTCCCAATAGTTCCTGTATTGATTATTTCCAGTTATTGGAGCATCAAGCTTGGCCAGTTGCTGGAATGAAGCTCAACCCTACATACAGCAACTGGGACAGACTTTTCACATATGCCATCACTTAACCAGTTCTATTTAGTTCATGGTATCTTTTACTGGTACTTACAGCTGCCTGTAGACATTACATATGAATCCAGACTGTATAAACCCAAATGCATCCACCCTTTTTAGGTTACTGTGGAATGATCAAGTGGACAGAGAGACACAGTGATCCAATTACTAATTGCTACCAGCAGCTCAGGTTAGTGCTGAGATTTTACATTTGATAATAAAAACAGATGCCCATGCAGATTTTCACTTACTAAGGAGGAAGATGATACATCACTATTGTGCAGTTAGGCACTAACAATAAATGTATCTACACAGACTTATATTTGCTATGCTTAGCTCGTGCATTTCCAGTTTTCAGACTTACATGGAAACTTGAGTGGGAAATAAAGTGCTCAGTTAGGATGAGCCAAAGATTATAGAATGGTCTGGACCTGAAGGGACTTCAAAGGTCATCCAGTCCAACCCCCTCTGCAGTCAGCAGGGACATCCCCAACTAGATCAGGTTGCCCAGGGTCTCATTGAGCCTTACCTTGAATATCTCCAGGGAAGGGGCCTCAACCACCTCCCTGGGCAACCCGTTCCAGCGTCCCACTGTTCCACCACCCTCACAGCAAAGAACCCATTCCTAATATCCAATCTAAATCTGCCCTTCTATAGTTTGAAGCCATTGCCCCTCATCCTGTCCCTGCAGGCCTTTGTAAACAGTCTCTCTCCATCCTTCCTGTAGCCCCCTTTGGGTACTGGAAGGCTGCTATTATTTCTCCCTGGAGACTTCAGAGCCTTGTTGAGCCTGACCTGGAATATCTCCAGGGATGGAGCCTCAACTGCCTCCCTGTGCCAGTGATCCACCACCCTCATGGTGCAGAAACTGTTTCTCACATCCAATCTCAGTCTGGTCCTCTTTCATTTCTAACCATTGCCCCTCATCCTGCCCCTGCAGGCCTTTGCAAACAGTCCCTCTGCAGCCTTCTTGTAGCCTCCTTCGGGTACTGGAAGGCTGATACTATGTCTGTCCAGAGGCTTTTCTTCTCCAGGCTGAGCACCCCCAGCTCCCTCAGCCTGTCCTTGTAGCAGAGGTGTTCCAGCCCCCTGATCATTTTCATGGCCCTCCTCTGGACCCTCTCCATCAGGTCCATGTCCTTCCTGTGTTGAGGGCTGCAGAGCTGGACGCAGCACTCCAGGTGAGGGCTCCAGAGCTGGACACAGTGGGCTGGAGCACCTCTGCTATGAGAACAGGCTGAGGGAGCTGGGGGTGTTCAGCCTGACAGGACAAGGGGCAATGGTTAGAAATGAGAAAAGAGCAGATTTAGATGGATGGGAGGAACAAGTTCTGCACCACAAAGGTGGTGGAACACTGGAACAGAGAGGCAGTTGAAGCCCCATCCCTGGAGATATTCAAGGTCAGGTTCAACAACGCTCTGAGCAATCTGATCTAGTGGAGGATGTCCCTTTTCACTGCAGGGAGCTTGGACTACATGACTGTGGGAGCTCCCTTCCAACCCAAACCATTCTATGCTTCTGTGCATTTGTCTACATTTTGCTGTACATGAATTGCATGTCTATAATCTTTCTTTTTTCTCTTTTGAAGTAATGTTATCTTCAGCATCTTTAGCAATTAATCAAAGTATTGTTTAATTTAAATATGCCAAGAATGTCAAGACATATACATAGCTGGAATTTCAACCCTTTGGCTGTGGCTGTTGACTTCAGCAGCTGGACTGCAGACAGCAGAGAGTGAAAACAGACTCTGTGGCCTTCTTGTTTTGATCAAGGTCTAGATAGTGATACTAATGCACCAAAGCACATTAGGACATATGGAGGGAGGAAGAGGAGGTGTTAAAAAGCAACTCTGGCCCTAAAAACATCCCTGGGAAAGCTGAGATAGGATGAACTACCAAAGTGAAATACTGAAGATGGTTACTAGCAATGAAACATATGCACAGAATCATAGAATGATTTGGATTGGAAGGGACCTCTAAAGGTCATCTAGTCCAATCTCCCTGCAGTGAGAAAGGACATCTTTAACTAGATCAAGTTGGTCAGGGTCCCATCCAACTTGACCACTACTGCTTCCAGGGTTGGGGTATCTACCACTTCTCTGGGCAAGCTGTTCCAGAGCTGAGAACTGCAGACTTGGATGCAGTATGATGGGGGTCAATCTGCTAGAGGGTAGCAAAGCTTTACCGTGGGATCTGGACAGGTTAGACCCATGGGCCAAGGATAATAGTATGAAGTTCAACAAGGCCAAGTCCTGCTCCTGGGTCACAACAACCTCATGGTAAGCTACAGACTTGGGGATGTGGGGATGCAACTGGGAGAGGAACCTAGGAGTATTGGTTGACAGTCAACTGAACACAAGTCAGCTGTGCCCAGGTGGGCAAGAAAGCCAATAGCATCCTGGCTTGGATCAGAAACACCGTGGCCAGCAGGGACAGGGAGGTGACCATCCCCCTGTGCTCAGCACTGGTGAGGCCAGACCTCAAGTGTTGTGGTCAGCTCTGCGCCCTCACCTCAGGAAGGACATTGAGGTACTGGAGTGTGTCTAGAGAAGAGAAATGAGGCTGGGGAAGGACCTGGAGCACCTGGGCTATGATGAGGGGCTAAGGGAGCTGGGGGTGTTCAGTCTGGAGAAGAGGAGGCTGAAATCCCCCTGCAGGACAGCAGCCTATGAGTATGAAGTTTCCTGTGACTGCAGTAAGAAGGCTCAGTCAACGGGCTTGACTTGATCAGGGGGCATGTAGTAGACACCACCAACAAGGTTCCCTGTGTTGCCTTAGTCTCTAATTGTTATCCATAGCTTTTGACCTGCTTGTGGCTAGTCTTCAGGGACTGCTCTTCACACTATCCATTTCTTGATGTAGAAGGAAATGTCTCCACCACTGTTTCCTTACCTGTCCCTTCTGAATAGCTTGGAGCCATCAATAGCCACACTGCAGTCATGGGATTCATCCAACCAAGTTTTAGTAACCTTTAACCTTGACATGTCAGCCCACAGCTTGTCACAAGGCAAGCCTGATAGCGTCCCCCTCCCCCTCAAAGCTAGCTTAAGGCTCTGTCAATGAGCCTTGCTAGCCTGTGATCAAAGACCCCCTTCCTCCTCTGACAAAGGTGAATCTCATCTGACACCAGGCAAGCCTGGTGCCATCCAGGCCGTGCCATCATTGAAAAACCCCAAGCTGTGGTAGGAACAGCAGCAATGCAGCTATGTATTAGCAGACACTTCAGCATGTGTTGATGATTTCTTTAGATCTGCTGGAGAAACATCTTGGAAAATAACTAGGTAGAATATTTGGCAAACTTAGGTGAACATGTGCAGGACAGGCAAGCAGAGTATAGGAGATTCAGGTGTGGACATCCCAGGTTTAAATAATCACCTCAGAGAGGGTTTTGACTTATTTTCCCCCCTTTGTTCAGCAGGGAGCTACATTTATAACCTCAGACTCAATGGCCCATCTTGCAGAATGACAAGCTCCTTCAATTTACCAAGATACTTCCTTGACAAAGCCACAACATGAGAGAGCAATAGAGATTTGAAACATTCAGGTGCTGAGAATCGAGGGCCAAGTTCCTGGCTGGCCTAAATTAGGATTCCTTCAGATCTGAGTGATGAGACTCAAAGAGTAAGAGCATAACTCTAAGAAAAACATGAGGGAAGGGTGATGGATGGGGGTGGAAGGGCAGGACAAAGCAGTCTTACACTTTAAAATATGGCACAGGAAGTTTCCACTCTTAAGGCCTTTAAGCAAGAGAGAAAACTCTATGCTATGCAGTTAAATGAGCCAGAGGAGGGGAGAAAGCATTTATGTCACTGAATTTAGTAAGAGCAGGTCAAGAAATGCATTTGTCATGCAATGGGACTTCCTGAAGCACCTATTAAAGAAGCTAGAATCCACACAGGTCTCAAAACAGTTGCTGCACCAGCTTTAAAATCCGCAGAAAACCAGGACATTTGGGAAAATGAAGGAATCAGATCATAAGCAAAACATTAACATGAATCAACTAAATCCTATTTTCTAACAAAAATCAATGCCAAAAGTGACAAGTTGATACTTCTCACTAAATCTGTGCTCAACCCAGAAACACTTGTAAAGAATTCAGCAACCTATTTCAGGAATTCAGAAGGCACACTGTGGTACTTGGAGCTTTTATCTCAATGCAAATAAATAGGTAAGAGCCACTGATAACCCCCTTCTCTCTCTTTCACACACACACACACACACACACACACACACACATCCCCACCAACAGGATCCTAGAGCCACAGATAAAAAGACCTATGATCAGTGGGCCACAGAACTGGGTTTTAATCCTGGAGGGTTTGTGTTGTGGGGAAAAAAGGGAAATAAATCAGAAATTCTCCTTTTGTGTCAGCAGTCACAGCATCTCAACAGAACTGGAATGCACTTTCAGAGCGAGCAGCAAGAAATGAAGCTGAAGAGACGTGAAGTGCGTACAGCAGAGAGGGAGGCTAGGAAGAGGGAGGCTAGGAAGAGGGGGCCTATGCTTTATTAGTTATCAAGTCCCTCGCTTATCCATCCAAAGGGTGCAGGCCAAAATCATGAAAGAACATGTTAACACCCCTGGCTTGTAATGGATGCAATCAGACTATTACTCCCTAAATTTTTGTTTATTTTTCAGCAGCTTGGTGCCTGCAAATCACGCTGTCTGCCGCCGCCGCTCCTCCGTAACCTCGACCATTATTCCTACTGTGCAAAGCGAAGCACAAATTTAAGGTGACAAAGCACCAGTTGGCTGATGTGAAGTACGCCACGAAAGCAGAAACCTCTGAAAGCTTCACAGCCATTATGAAATAACTGACCTATATGAAACTGCTACCATGGTTCACAAATTTATTGTCAGGTTCCAGCCTCTAGCTGTTCTCTGATTGTTCTAAATACTTGACAAACCGAAGCCTTTTCACTTTCCGTCGAAATTGCCTCATCTCCCTGTCAGAGCGCCATGGGGGACTCCATTACTTTTCTGACTTCTTTCCCCTCCTGACAAGTCATTTAGCTGGCTTCTTGTTGTGAAGGCTGTCCATGTCAAATTAGCCAGGGCCCCTATTGTCCTTATTACCACTCGAAAAGCCATCATGAGTAATGCTACGGGGTCCCTCAGTTGTCATCATTTGTCAGAAAGCAAGGGAGTGTGGTTACATATAGCTGACAGGTAATTTCGGTGCCTACAATTACCCCAATTAGTCTTGTCATAAACAATTCGATAAATGCACACCAACACAAACAGATAAACACACCAAGGTTTCTCGCTATTAATGTCATGTAATGGGGAAATCAGTGATATCAGTGCTATCTTTTATTTATTTCTTTAAACTCTCCTCGGCAAACGGCGAGCTGGCAGCCGCTACCTGGTCAGCACAAATTGTGCTATCTGCTTTCATTAGCTCCTCGCTACCGGAGAGTATGGAAGGGCTGTGACAAAATTCATTTAGGGAGAAGCATGGAAGAGCAGATTGCCTAAAGCAGGTGTTACAACAAAGATAAAACAAAGGGGGTTTCTTTTGTCAGCTCGGTGCTGCATCAGGCTTGAAAGGAGACTATTTTGTCCTTAAAAACAAATAGAAAGCGTGAGGGGCAGAGCGAGCAGTCAGATACACTCCTCCTGAAATCAAGAACGTGATTCCCACCACTCCACTAGGCAACTGGCAGGTGGGGCTTCTAACTACCTATTAAAGCTTCCCTTTCAGAGGGGGCTACAAAATTAATCAAATTACTTGGCATATACACTTTTGGTTAATAAAATGCTTGGCTAGTACAATTTTTGGTTAATACTATTTTTGGCTAACACAACTTTTGGTTAATACAATTTGGTTAATACAATATTTGGTTAACGCATTTTTGGTGAATAAAATATTGGGTTAATACAATTTTTGGTTAATGCAATTTGGTTAATACACTATTTGGTTAATACAATTTTTGGTTAATACAATTTGTTTAATACAATATTTGGTTAATACAATTTTTGGTTAATACAATTTTTGGTTAATACAATTTGTTTAATACAATATTTGGTTAACACATTTTTGGTGAATAAAATATTTTATTAATACAATATTTGGTGAATACAATATTTGGTTAATACAACATTTGGTTAATACAATTTTTGGTTAATAAAATTTTGGTTAATAAAATATTTTGTTAACACATTTTTGGTTAAGACCTTTCTTTGGCTAAGACTATTTTTGGTTAAGACAATTTTGGTTAATAAAATCTTTGGTTAATATTCTTTTGGCTAAGCAAATGTTTGGCTAAGACAATTTTTGGTTGAGACAATTTTGGTCAATACAATTTCTGGCTGATAAAATTTTGGTTAATAAAATATTTCGTTAATATGACTTTTGGCTAATACAATTTTTGGTTTATACAATTTTAAGGCTAATACAATTTTGGTTAATAAAAGATTTGGTAAATTTTTTTTGGCTAAGAAAATTTTTGGTTAATACAATTTTGGTTAATACAATCTTTGGTTAATAAATTTTTTGTTGATAAAATATTCGGTTAATACAATTTTTGGCTAATAAAATATTTGCTTAATACATTTTTGGCTAATAAAATATTTGGTTAATGCATTTTGGGCTAATACAATTTTGGTTAATACATTTTTCCTGTTGTTGTGGGGTTTGTTTGTTATTTTAAGCATACACCTTGCAATGCCACTCAGCTCCTGACAGATCTGCTCCACATAACCTACAAGATAATCTCCCTGCCTCTTCCTACTCAAGAGTTATTTAAGAATGGGTTTAGTAATTCCAACTTGCTGGACAGTCCTGCTGTACTCTGCCCAAATCCTTTACAGAATACAGAATTAAACAGGTTGGAAAACCCCTTTGAGATCATTGAGTCCAACCTATCACCCAACACCATCTGATCAACTAAATCATGGCACTGAGTGCCTCATCCAGGCTCTTTTTAAACACTTTCAGTGATCCTCCCTGGGCAGCACATTCCAATGGCCAATCTCTCTTTCTGGGAAGAATTTCTTCCTCACACCCAGCCTAAACCTCCCCTGGCACAGCTTGAGACTGTGTCCTCTTGTTCTGGTGCTGGTTGCCTGGGAGAAGACGACCACAAGGCTAACCTTGGCTGCTCTTCTACATGGTCAGGTGGGTCTGTTCTAAACAGCACTGGAGAAGGCAGCTTTAAAACCATCCACACTAAGCACTGAATTACAAATTGCCGAGCTTATCCTTGTGATCCACCTAAACAGACCTTGAAATCTTGACACCTCCTGGGAGCCCACAGCACCCTGGCTGTTTGCTGACCGCAGGCTCAAGTGATGGCTGGGAACCCGGATGCAGACGCGTTGTCGGAGGAAATTGCTTTTGGCAACTATTTGTTCAAACTCAAGATTGTTTTTCTTTTCTTTTCTTCCCCCCCCCCCCCCCCCCAAACCAACACTAAGAACCTACCAGAAAACAGGACAGGTCTCCCTAATGAGTAATCTATTTTAGCACAGTCTTGTCTAGGCATGACAGTTTACTGAGAGGCTTGAAAAACTCGTAATTACCAGTGTTACAGGGCAATTAATGTATATTACACTGCACTACTCATGGCAGCAACTGTCATTTTCTCAATAAAAATGAGTACTCTTCAGCTAAAGGTGACATTAATTGGGACTTTAATGACTATGCAGAGGAGCTGAAGCCAAATATGAACAAAACAGCGATTCAATGAGCGACTTCAGAAACGAGAAAATTGTACTAAAATGAGATTAATTGCTGTTTAGAAAAAGGAAAGAACCTAAAAAGCTATTAAATTGCAGGGTTTGGGTGCCCGGGTGATGGTTGTGATGTTAATCTCGCATTCTCACAGCAGGCAAATATTCACTAAATTCAGAGCCTTTTGACAGCAGGGGAAAAAAAAAAAAATATAGGAAAAAAAAAAAATCATGTATGCTTAACTTCAATCCATCAAAAAAAAAAAAAACCAACAAAAAAAGAGAGGAGAGAGAGAGAGAAATATATTTCAGCTTTTATCAGTGTTCTAAATACTTCTGCAATTTCAGAAATTACTGCTCCATTCCTTGGCTGTCATCATGCAAATGCGAACACTGTCAATATTGCTATGAAAAATTCCCTGGCTTCAAAAGGCCTCCACTTCAGTGATAAAGAAAGGAAAAGGGGGAGGGGGAGGGAAAGGAAAGGGGGGTGTTTAAAAAAAAAAAGAGAAAGAAAAAGAAAAGAAGGCTGTGAGGATTAGCATTGCAAAACACACACTGCTAATATAACGGAAAGCAACAATAAGAATTTAATGTCGAAGTTGTGGAAACTGCTAAAATAAGAAAATGATGGGGTGGTGCTTTTGGTGGGGGTGTGTGTGTGTGTGTGGGGAGAGGGGAGGGGGCAGGGGGAGAAAAAAAAATCAGGCTAATAAAATAAATAAAAAATCAAAGAATTCCTCCACCCCCCCCCAGCCCCCCTTCGTCTTTCAAAGCTCACAACTTCATAGATAATTACTCGTTGCAAATAATTAGGACATAATTCTGCAGCTTGACTTCAGGTGATATAATTATTAAAACTGCTCTGCAGCTTCTAAAAGCCTTTCTCCCTGCTACTTAATTCTTTAAAGCAATTATATAATTGCTTTTCTTTATAGCCTTTTTAACTGTCATGATGACTGTATACATAAAACATTGCACTTAAACTCTGACATATAAGAGGGATAAACATAGCTCTGATTCACTTTGAAGTTATATCTCCTGTAACTTCGGGTTTTAAAACAGAAAATCAGTTTAGCCTTTCAGGTTAAGAATTGCATATGGAATATTCATGTCTTAAGGAGCAAAACTCCCTCTTCCACCCAAACCTGCAACAGTTGCCCCCTGGAAGAGGCAAAAAGCAGAGCTCAGAATTTCTTGCAATTTCCTATTCCACAATCAATTCATAATCAGACATCCATCTTGTCTCCACCTCAAAAATCTCCAGCTGCATTGAACCATGCATCCTCCAGAGCTGCATCCTCCAGAGCTGCATCCAGCAGAGCTGCATCCTCCAGAGCTGCATCCACCAGAGCTGCATCCACCAGGCAATGTAATTCAGTATGCTCATTCAGTATCACTAAGGTTGGAAGAAACCTCAAAGATCATCGAGTCCAACCTGTCACCACAGACCTCATGACTAGAGTAGGGAGGACACTACTGCCCACTGCAAGCTTGAACTCATGACCTTCCCATTAAGGGTCTTATGCACTACCAACTGAGCCACATGCTGTCATGAAGATGATGACAACAGAGACAGATGTTCATTGAAAGACACAACTGATAACATGATATCCTGGGGGTGCTGGTAGATGAGAAGCTCAACATGAGGCAGCAGTGTGCACTTGCAGCTCAGAAAGCCAATCACATCTTGGGCTGCATCAAGAGAAGTGTGGCCAGCAGGTCAAGGGAGGTGATTCTCCCCCTCTGCTCTGGTGAGACCCCATCTGGAGCACTGTGTCCAGTTCTGGAGCCTCTATTACAGGAAGGATCTGGAGGTGCTGGAAGGTATCCAGAGAAGGGCCACGAGGATGAGCAGAGGGCTGGAGCTGTTCTGCTATGAGGACAGACTGAGGGAGTTGGGGCTGTTCAGTCTGGAGAAGAGAAGGCTCTGAGGAGACCTAATTGTGGCATTCAAGTATCTGAAGGGGGCTACGAGAAGGCTGGGGAGGGAGTTCTTAGAGTGTCAGGGAGTGATAGGACTGGGGGGAATGGAAAATAACTAGATTCAGATTGGGTGTTAGGAAGAAGTTGTTCCCCATGAGGCTGGTGAGAGACTGGCACAGGTTGCCCAGGGAGGTGGTGGAAGCCTCATTCCTGGAGGTTTTGAAGGCCAGGCTGGATGCGGCTCTGGGCAACCTGCTGTAGTGTGAGGTGTCCCTGCCCATGGCAGGGGTTTGGAACTAGATGATCCTTGAGGTCCCTTCCAACCCTAACAATTCTATGATTCTAAGATTCTGTTAGCACTTCTGAGAGCTGCATTCAGAAATTCCACTGTGTGCTCATATATGTCTTAACTACAAAAATAATGGGCAAAAAGTTTCAGGTTGGAACTTGAATCAATCACTGCGTGCTGTTTTGGTCCAGAAATGTTAAAGGACCTCCTTAGAATCACAGAATGGTCTGGGTTGGAAGGGACCTCCAGTGTTTATCTAGTCCAACCTTCCTTAGCATACAGTATTTTCATGATTAGTCAGGTCTGTTCATTACATAACTGTTACTTAAAGGAGCTGGAAAATGCATGACAATGTTACCATAGTAACTTTAAGTTCCACATAGATTCATAGAATGGTTTAGGTTGGAAGGGACCTTAAAGATCATCCATTTCCAACCCCCCTTGCCATGGGCTAGGACACCTTCCCCTAGACCAGGTTGCTCATAGCCTCATCCAACCTGGCCTCCAAAGAAACACCTCCAAAAAACCCAGAAAAGTGGTGTTTTTTTTGTTCCTTCCATATTCCAACCCCCCCTGCCATGGGCTAGGACACCTTCCCCTAGACCAGGTTGCTCATGGCCTCATCCAACCTGGCTTTGAACACCTCCAAAAAACCCAGAAAGCTGTTTTTTCTTTTGGTCCTTCCATATTGAAATGAAATACTGAGAGTAGGATTGCTCTTTAAAGAAATCACCCTTAAATTTGGACTTTGGAAAGCATTACCTCAAAGCCTTAAGAGAGAGAACTGCTGAAAAAAATGATATTAAGAAAAATCAGCTTTTCCTCTTCTGCTGAGATTAACAGAAGACTGCAGCACATACACATCACAGAAGCTAACTGCACTGAGCTAAAAGAGAGTCTGTGTTTTCAACAACACACACTTAAGAACTTCAAGTTTTCTGATAGGATTTGTTTCAATTCATGTCAACAGTAAGAAACAGGAATGCACATATTCACAGGCCAATACTTCCCTTTTTCTCCTTCTTCTACTTCTCTTTCCCCAATTTTGTTCTCATTTCATTTTCACAGAATCACAGAATGTTAGGGGTTGGAAGGGACCTTGAAAAATCACCCAGTCCAAGCCCCCTGCCAGAGCAGGATCACCTAGAGCAGGTCACACAGGAACACATCCAGGTGGGTCTTGAGTACCTCTGGAAAGCCTCCACAACCTCTCCAGGGCTCTGTCACCCTCAGAGGGACACGCTGATCCTCTTCTGCTCCAGCTTGCACACGCTATCCCTTGTCATTTGGTTGGACATCACTGAGCAGAGCCTGGCTCCATCCTCCTGACACTGCCCTTCACATCTTTATAAACATGAATGAGGTCACTCTTCAACCTCCTGTTATCCAAGCTCCAAGCCCCATCTCCCTCAGCCTTGCCTCATCAGGGAAATGTTCCACTCCCTTCAGCATCTTTGCCCCTCTGTGCTGCACTCTTTCAAGCACTACCTTTTCCTTCTAGAACTGAGGAGTGCAGAACTGGACACAATATTCCAGATGTGGCCTCACCAGGGCTGAATAGAGGGGGAGGAGAACCTCTCTGAACCTGCCAGGAGAATGTTCCCTCTTGTAAATATTCTTGAAAACTCTATGTCAGGAATTATTCTTTCTCTCCCTCCCTCCCTCCCTTCCTCCCTTCCTTCCACCCACCCTCCCTCCCTCCCCCCCTCCCTCCCTCCCTCCCTCCCTCCCTCCCTCCCTCCCTCCCTTCCTTCCTTCCCCTTCTTTCTTTCTTTCTTTCTTTCTTTCTTTCTTTCTTTCTTTCTTTCTTTCTTTCTTTCTTTCTTTCTTTCTTTCTTTCTTTCTTTCTTTCTTTCTTTCTTTCTTTCTTTCTTTCTTTCTTTCTTTCTTTCTTTCTTTCTTTCTTTCTTTCTTTCTTTCTTTCTTTCTTTCTTTTCTTTCTCTCTTTCTCTCTTCCTCTCTTCCTCTCTTCCTCTCTTCCTCTCTTTCTCTCTTTCTTTCTCTCTTTCTCTCTTTCTCTCTTTCTTTCTCTCTTTCTCTCTTTCTCTCTTTCTTTCTCTCTTTCTCTCTTTCTTTCTCTCTTTCTCTCTTTCTCTCTTTCTCTTTCTCTCTTTCTTTCTCTCTTTCTCTCTTTCTTTCTCTCTTTCTCTCTTTCTCTCTTTGTCTCTTTCTCTCTCTCTCTTTCTTTCTCTCTTTCTCTCTCTCTTTCTTTCTCTCTCTCTTTCTTTCTCTCTCTCTTTCTTTCTCTCTTTCTCTCTCTCTTTCTTTCTCTCTCTCTTTCTCTCTCTCTTTCTTTCTCTCTTTCTTTCTCTCTCTTTCTCTCTTTCTTTCTTTCTTTCTTTCCTTCTTTCTTTCCTTCTTTCTTTTCCACTTATTCTGGATTCCCATATATTTTCATGTTTCAGTTCTTCTAGGCTTCACAACTCCAGCAAGGTATAAAGCAGTAGGTTTTATGAATAGTTCTCCAGTTAGCAAAGTGATTTCTCTTTCTCTGTTCAGCCAACATTTAATAAATCTGAGGGCTGGGTGTCAGGAAGGAGGGGACAGGCTCTGCTCAGTTGCACCCTGGGATAGGACAAGGGGCAATAGATAGAAACTCTATCTATTCACAGGAGGTTCCACCTCAACAGGAGGAGGAACTTCTTCACTGTGAGGCTGCCCAGAGAGGTTGTGGAGTCTCCTTCTCTGGAGACTTTCAAGACCTGTCTGGATGTGTTCCTGTGTGACCTGTGCTGGATTCTATGGTCCTGCTCTGGCAGGGGAGTTGGACTTGATGATCTTCGGAGGTCCCTTCCGACCCCTAACAAGAGAGTGGGCACAGGCTCTGCTCCTTTGCACCCTGTGATAGGACAAGGGGCAATGGATACAACCTGCAGCACAGGAGGTTCCAAGCAGTTCCCAGTGCCATTATTTGCACAGCATAACTTCACATGTACTCAGTTTGTATTCAAGAACGCTGACCTACAAGCCTTTTTTTTTGTCCCCAGGTTATTTTGCTCTGCCAGTTTATTAACAGCATGAACAGAGTAAGTTGAGTTCAGCTGAAGCTTGTCATAGATTCAGAAGGCATTTTTCCCCCCTCTTAAAAAGTGGTAATTTTTTGGGCAATTGTATGTATTTAGAGGAAAAAAAAAAAAAGAACATTAAGAATAGAAGCTCTGGAATACAATAAGGATAAATACCTATTTGAAAGCTGCAAATAGTTCTAACAACCCCAAGAGAAAAATTACAGTGATCAGTCCACATGATAGAGCCAACATGTACTTTAACTTTCAAAAACATTTTAAGCATCTGCTTGGCCGGAGAAACAACTTAATAAGCTTCTTGGTAAAAGCAGCAATATTATGTTGCAAGAGTTGGCAATATCAAGATGTTTGTGTCATGAGGAACTACAAAAGTGTACCAAAGCCCAAAAGGAACCAAGAAACCACAGAATTCTGAGTGTGCAAGGGCAAAGGCATCACAAAATGATCTGGGTTGGAAAGGACCTCCAAAGGTCACCTAGCCCAAACCTGCTGTAGTAAGCAGGGACATCCTTTGCTAGATCAGGTTGCTCAGAGCCCTGTTGAGCCTCACCTTGAACAGCTTCAGGGGTGGGGTTTCAACTACATCCCTGGGCAACCTGATCCAGTGTTCTACCACCCTCATAGTAAAGAACTTGTTCCTCACATCTAATCTAAATCAGCTCTTCTTTAATTGCAAACCATTGACCCTTGTCCTATCACCCCAGGTCTTTGTAAAGAGTCCCTCTACAGCCTTCTTGTAGCCCCCTTCAAGTACTGGCAGGCTGCTATTAGGTCTCCCTGGAGCCTTCTCTTCTCCAGGCTGAACACCCCCAGTTCTCTCAGCCTGTCCCCCTAGCAGAGCTGCTCCCACCTCCTGATCATTGTTGCTACATTTGTGAAGAAAGCCTAAAAAAAACATTGCAAGAAGAACTGTGAATGGAAGACCTCTATAAACAATCCTCAAGTAAAAGAATGTAGTAGAAGTGGACTTTGACTAGAAGTATGGCCTGGCTCTTTAAGCATCTGAATTACTTAAGACTAATGATTATATCTGAAGGTGAAGCTTCTTCACCTCAAACCCCCCCCCCCACCCCCAAAACAAACCATTAAAAATTCGATGAAATTTCTTCTTCTGCCATTAACCAGAGGAAGAATGTGACAATTACATATTGTCTACTACCCCAAGGTTTATTTATGGAATTTACTTTTCTTAAAAGCTCTTTTAATAGAGAAATATGGAGCAGCATTTCTGGGAAAGGGTAGGGGGGGGGAAAAAGGTTGAATAAAATAAGAATCTTTGTGATCCTCATGTGTGTCTTTCAGCCAGAACCATTTTACAGCTGTTATCAAGACATCTGTGCAGGACCTGTTTTACATTCTGCTGATCTATTTCCAGGTTTCTAATCAGCATCAGAGAAATTGATGCTCATGTTTCCTGAATCCCAGGCAATTTTTTTTTTAGTCACTAAAATTCATTGTAAAAAAGAAAAAGAAAAAAGGGGAAAAAAAAGGAAAATAAAAAAGGGGGGGGAAAGGAAAAGAGAAAAGGGGAAAAAAGGAAAAGAAAAAGGAGGGAAAAAGGAAAAGAAAAAAGGGGAAAAAAAGAAGTAAGGGGGAAAAAGGAAAAGAAAAAAGGGAAAAAAAAAGAAGTAAGGGGGAAAAAAGGAAAAGAAAAAAGGGGGAAAAAGAAGAGGAAAAAAGGAAAAGAAAAAAGGGGAAAAGAAGGAAAAGAAAAAAAGAGGAAATAAAGGAAAAGAAAAAAGGGGAGAGAAAAGGAAAAGAAAAAAGGGGGAGAAAAGGAAAAAAAAAGGGGGGGAAAGGAAAAGAAAAATGAGGAAAAAAAGGAAAAGAAAAAGGGGAAAAAAGGAAAAGAAATAAAGGGGAAAAGGAAAAGAAATAAAGGGGGAAAAGGGAAAAGAAAAAAAGGGGAAAAGGGAAAAGAAAAAAGGGGGGAAAAAGAGGAAAAAAGGAAAAGAAAAAAGGGGAAAAGAAGGAAAAAAAGGAAAAAAGGAAAAGAAAAAAGGAAAAAAAAGGAAAAGAAAAAAGGGGAAAAAAAGAAGTAAGGGGGGAAAAGGAAAAGAAAAAAGGGGGAAAAAGGAAAAGAAAAAAGGAAAAAAAAAAGAAGTAAGGGGAAAAAGGAAAAGAAAAAAGGGGGAAAAAGAAGAGGAAAAAAGGAAAAGAAAAAAGGGGAAAAGAAGGAAAAGAAAAAAAGAGGAAAAAAAGGAAAAGAAAAAAGGGGAGAGAAAAGGAAAAGAAAAAAAGGGGGAGAAAAGGAAAAAAAAGGGGGGGAAAGGAAAAAAATGAGGAAAAAAGGAAAAGAAAAAGGGGAAAAAGGAAAAGAAATAAAGGGGAAAAGGAAAAGAAATAAAGGGGGAAAAGGAAAAGAAAAAAAAGGGGAAAAGGGAAAAGAAAAAGGGGGAAAAAGAGGAAAAAGGAAAAGAAAAAGGGGAAAAGAAGGAAAAAAAGGAAAAAGGAAAAGAAAAAAGGAAAAAAAGGAAAAGAAAAAAGGGGAAAAAAAAGAAGTAAGGGGGAAAAAGGAAAAGAAAAAAGGGGGAAAAAGGAAAAGAAAAAAGGAAAAAAAAAGAAGTAAGGGGGAAAAAGGAAAAGAAAAAAGGGGGAAAAAGAAGAGGAAAAAAGGAAAAGAAAAAAGGGGAAAAGAAGGAAAAGAAAAAAAGAGGAAAAAAAGGAAAAGAAAAAAGGGGAGAGAAAAGGAAAAGAAAAAAAGGGGGAGAAAAGGAAAAAAAGGGGGGGAAAGGAAAAAAATGAGGAAAAAAAGGAAAAGAAAAAGGGGAAAAAAGGAAAAGAAATAAAGGGGAAAAGGAAAAGAAATAAAGGGGGAAAAGGGAAAAGAAAAAAAGGGGAAAAGGGAAAAGAAAAAAGGGGGGGAAAAGAGGAAAAAAGGAAAAGAAAAAAGGGGAAAAGAAGGAAAAAAAAGGAAAAAAGGAAAAGAAAAAAGGAAAAAAAGGAAAAGAAAAAAGGGGGGGAAAGGAAAAGAAAAAAGGGGGAAAAGGAAAAGAAAAAAGGAAAAAAAGGAAAAAAGGGGGAAAAAGGAAAAGAAAAAAAAGAAGAAAAAAAAGGAAAAGAAAAAGGGGTAAAAAGGAGAAAAGGGGGAAAAAGGAAAAGAAAAAAGGGGGAAAAAGGCAAAGAAAAATGAGAAAAAAAGGAAAAGAAAAAAGGGGGAAAAAGGAAAAGAAAAAAAGGGGGAAAAGGAAAAGAAAAAAGGGAAAAAAAGGAAAAAAGGGGGAAAAAAGGAAAAGAAAAAAGAGAAAAAAAGGAAAAAATGTTTCACTATTTTTGTAGTTTTTCAATGTGGTAAAAAAATTGCCTTTTTTTTTGTTTTTTAAACAAGCATTGATCTGCTGTGGTAGGAATAACTGAAATAATTCTTTTTTTACTATTTGCCTTCCCGCGCCCCCTGCCCCGCTCCCCCCAGTCTAACTTCTCATTTCCTTGGGGTTGGACTCCATGATATCTCGAGGTCCCTTCTGACCCCTGCCATTCTGTAATTTCCTCACTCCCTAAGTCATGCAAAACTACAAGGGAAGGGGTAAAAAAAAAAAGGGCAAACATTGCTAGAAAATGTCTTAATCTGGTCAAAATAAGCCTCTATATGGCTTTGGTCCACAGAAGCTTTATTAGTTTCCTGGGCTCCACAGTGGGATAAACTATTTCATGCATGAAAGGATCAGCATTCCTGCTTCTAATCATTGCCATTGTAGCCATTACAAAGCTCTCTGAACATCTCCTATGGATATCACATGCTATCTTAATCACCCCTCAATTAATAACCTCGTACTCATAGCTCAGTTCTGCCCCTTCTCTCTCTCTCTCGTTACTCGAGGATGGTGCTGAAGCCTTATCTGGGTATGGTGAACATTATAGTCAAGTTTTTCCACCACATTCTTACGCTGAAAGTGTCCAGTGAATAAGTCTTAACAGCTTAATACGAGGAGTAATCCTCTCACAGTGCCACGACAGATGTTGGTGCTCCTGTCTGCTGTGACCACTTTGTGACTCTGAGCAGCAGAAGCCATTTTCCTATGTGCTAGGTGGCAGCTGATGCTCTTTGCATTGAGAGCAGCAGAGAAATCTCTGCTAAACCTGAGTACCTCAAGACTGTTTATGGGGTGTGTTGGGTGCACTCGGTTTTAACAGTGTGGTGAAGAGGATGCAGGTGGATTCAAAGAGAAAATAAACGTTGAAATCGATAATTTTTGTTTTAATGAATGAATACTTTAATTTGTTAACATTTCACCTCATTTGCTAACTCATAGAATCAAGCTGGGGAGGGGTTTGGAGCACAGCCCTGTGAGGAGAGGCTGAGGGAGCTGGGGTTGCTTAGCCTGGAGAAGAGGAGGCTCAGGGGAGACCTTATTGATCTCTACAACTACCTGAAGGGAGGATGCAGCCAGGTGGGGGTTGGTCTCTTCTCCTAGGCAACCAGCACCAGAACAAGAGGCCACAGCCTCAAGCTGCAACAGGGGAGGTTTAGGCTGGATGTTAGGAAGCTCTTCCCAGAAAGAATAATTAGCCATTGGAATGTGCTGCATCCAGATGGATTTTGAGTATGTCCAGAGAGGGAGACTCCACAGCCTCCAAAAGCAGGCTGCTCCAGGGCTATGTCACCCTCACTGTAAAAAAGTTTCTCCTCATGTTGAGCTGAAACCTTCCGTGTTCAAGCTTGAACCCGTTGTTTCTTGTCTTATTCCTGCACACCACCCAAAAGAGCTTGGCCCCCTCCTCTTGACACCCACCCCTCAGATATTGATAGGCATTGATCAGATCCCCTCTTAGCCTTCTCTTCTCTGGAATAAACAGCCCCAGGATGACACAATGGAAACTCTACACAGGCAGCTTTCAGGAGTGGAGTAATAAAGAGAAACTTTTAGTTAGTATGGTTCCTGGATTGTTAAAAGGTATATTCAGGATGAGGCTTGACAGGGCTCTGGGCAGCCTGATCTAGCTGAAGATGCCCCTGCTTACTGCAGAGGGGGTTGGATTGGATGACCTTTGGAGGTCCCTTCCAACCCTGCCTATTCTACAGTTCTGTGACGTGAAGTTGCAGATTACGCACCAAGAAAAGCCAAACCCATCACAGGTGACCACAGATTTAAAGAGTGTAATACTGACATTGGTAAATATAAACACACAAGTTATTGCTTGTCCTCTGGCTTGCCTTAATCAAGAGCTAAGGAATCCTTTCTAACAGTGCACACAAATGCCATGTTGATAGCAATATCAAATGCAGCTTGAATGACAATGTATACATTAGAGTGAAGAACAGCGATTCGTGTAATGGCCAAAGACAACTGGCAACAAACCCGCCAAATTTCAGTTGTCAAACACAATTTGCTATGTATATTTCTCCTCTTTTCTGTTAAAACAGCAATTATTAAAGCCAAAGTGATATGTGTGAGTGTTTACGACTCCTTATTAAAGGCCCTGGCTTAAAGCAGTGTTCATTTAAGCTTAAGGTTAAAGAAAATCATGTCGAGATCTCTGTGCGATGGCCTAGTGACTTTATATCCTCTTGTCAAAGCTCAGCAGTTTTATTTGTAGTGATACATGCCGGGGAAGGTTGGAGGTTAAAGTTGATAGGAGGGCCAACAGGAAAGCCAACCAACTTCTTGCAAGAGATTACAACCTTTAACATGTTAGGATCTGTCGGCAGTTACTACTAACTTTGTAAGCCTGCATCTCTGTACTGATCTCCTAACTCCAGACAAACAGGACTCATAAAACCTCCCTTTTCCTACCACTTTCCCCTCAGTCCTTCAGAGTTTTCTCCCTGTTTAAGCTATTAGTTTAGTTTTTGATGCTATATTCATGTTTAGCACTTAACAGTTTTCAGGTGAATGTTAACAGGTAGATAATTTTTCTCCCCCCTCATTTGGGGGAGGAGGGGTCCGGAGCACAAGCCCTATGAAGAGAGGCTGAGGGAGTTGGGGTTGCTTAGCCTGGAGAAGAGGAGGCTCAGGGGAGACCTTCTTGCTCTCTCCAACTCCCTGAAGGGAAGTTGTAGCCAGGTGGGGGCTGCTTTCTTCTCCCAGGTAACCAGCATCAGAACAAAAGCACACAGTCTCAAGCTGTGCCAGTGGAAGTTCAGGCTGGGTGTTAGGAAGAAGTTCTTCATAGAAAGAGAGATTGGCCATTGGGATGTGCTGCCCAGGGAGGTGGTGGAGTCACCATCACTGAAGGTGTTTAGGAAGAGACTGGATGGGGTGCTTGGTGCCATGGTTTAGTTGATTGGATGGTGTTGGGTGATAGGTTGGGCTCGATGATCTCAAAGGTCTCTTCCAACCAGGCCTATTCTATTCTATTCTATTCTATTCTATTCTATTCTATTCTATTCTATTCTATTCTATTCTATTCTATTCTATTCTATTTTTTCAGCCTAATTTTCTCTCTCACCCTGAAAACTGAAGAAAGAATTTCCTAATCTAGGAAATCTGACATTCAATGTTAATAGCAGCACAGCCCATGGGACTAAAGCTCTTCAGAATTCTTTTTCTCCCACTTATTTTGACATCACAGGATTGTCAGGGTTGGAAGGGACCCCAAGGATCACCTAGTTCCAACCCCCCTGCCATGGCCAGGGACAACATCACACTAGATCAGGACAGATCACTTCCTCTGTGTCTGTTTTAAACATAAAAGTAATACAGATAAAGATGATCATTAATTAAATCACAAAGAAACACTGAATAGCTGAGACAAAAAGGGACCTCTAGAGGCTGTGTAGTCCTGCTCAAAGCAGGGTAAACTAGAGACACTTGCTCAGGGCTTTACCCACTCAGGTTTGGATTATCTCCAACGATGGAGACTTTACAACCTCTCTGGAGAGCCTGGACCAGGGTTTGACAGCTCTCATAATAAAAAAAAGACATCTCTTAACATTTCAGTAGACCTTCTTGCACCACATCTAAACAGCCTTTAAACACCTCCAGGGATGGTGACTCCACCACCTCCCTGGGCAGCACATTCCAATGGCCAATTACTCTTTCTGGGAAGAACTTTCTCCTCACCTCCAGCCTAAACCTCCCCTGGCACAGCTTGAGACTGTGTCCTCTTGTTCTGGTGCTGGGTGCCTGGGAGAAGAGCCCAACCCCCACCTGGCTACAACCTCCCTTCAGGTAGTTGTAGAGAGCAAGAAGGTCTCCCCTGAGCCTCCTCTTCTGCAAGCTAAACACCCCCACATCCCTCAGCCTCTCCTCACAGGGCTGTGCTCCAGACCTGTCCCCAGCCTCGATGGACACATCTTCAGGTCCCTTTCTGCCTCTATCTTTTTTTAGAAAGGTAAACACATATCTATGTAAAATTAAATTTTATTAAAGGGACTTAAGGGGAGGAACTGCTCAGGATCTCAGGTAGTGATAGGACTAGGGGGAATGGAATGAAGCTGGAGGTGGAGAGATTCAGGCTGGAGGTGAGGAGGAAGTTCGTCCCCATGAGAGTGGTGAAGCCCTGGAATGGGTTGTCCAGGGAGGTGGTCGAGGCCCCGTCCCTGGAGGTGTTTAAGGCCAGGCTGGATGAGGCTCTGTCCAGCCTGATCTAGTGTGGGGTGTCCCTGCCCATGGCAGGGGGGTTGGAACTAGATGATCCTTGTGGTCCCTTCCAACCCTGACTGATACTGTGATTCTATGAAAGTGTCACACTTGACTTTTGGAATCCCACTTCTCCACTCCTTCTTTGAACCCTTGGAGAAGAACACTTGGCAAAGCCCAGCCTCTGCATTCCACATCACACAGCATTTAGCTGTTGTTATAATTTTAATTATGCAAAACTCAAAGGGCCCTAATAAAACCTGACTAGGCAATTAATACTCCAAAACACACAGTGTGAGCTACTGAGAGGAATGTTCAGCACAAATTCCCTCATGTCATAGGAAAGACTTCTGCAGCACCGACGATCTCTCCATAGGTAAGACAATTTCCCATGATGTTAACAGGCTTGGGTCTGTCTTTTTTAAAATCTCATCTGCAATTATCTAAAGAAAATTAACATATTCTTATATCTATATTATATTCTTATATGTATTGATATATACCTATATGTCCAGGTGGCCAAGAGGGCCAATAGCATCCTGGCCTAGATCAGGAATAGTGTGGCCAGCAGGAACAGGGAAGTCCTTCTGCCCTGTACTCAGCACTGGTTAGGCCACACCTGGAGTACTGTGTCCAGTCCTGGACTATGAGAGGAAATTTAGATAGGATGTGAGGAACAAGCTCTTTACCATGAGGGTGGTGGAACACTGGAACAGGTTGCCCAGGGAGGTAGTTGAGACCCTGCCTCTGGAGATATTCAAGGCTCCAAGCAACCTGATCTAGTGGAGGATGTCCCTGCTCACAACAGTGTGTTTGGACTAAATGACCTTTGGAGGTCTCTTCCAACCCAGACCATTCTATGATTCTATTCTATGATTCTGACAGGCCTGCCACACCAGGAGGTGTGAGTGGGTGGGAAGGGACAGAACCAGTTCAAAAGGTGACATTATGATGTGTGGCACTTCTTTCTCAAACACATGCACACTATATACACAAAGGCTGCCACAACCAAGCAAGGATGTCTGCTGTAGTTTGGTTAGTTCAGAGCCCTCAAGCCTCAGGAAGCCCAGCAATGAAGACATTAGTGAGGCATTTTTATTCAGAAGAGTGCCACACATTGGTCCAGTTTCAGCAGTATCCCAGCTTTCTTTCTCACGCAGCCACTGCACAGTGTGTGCTATTAATTTGTGCTCCAGGTATGTGTGCAAGCAGAAAACAAACCCTTCTTTTTCCTAAAAGAAAAATCACCAAGTCACAGAACAGGGACAATTTCCCATTTCTATGATCAGTCAGTGACAAAGTGAATACTGATAGGAATTAGCAACCCAAACGTAATTTATTTGAGCATATAGGCAAGGCTCTAAATATTGAAGCCACATTTTCATCGTGAACATGCTTTATAATGTACTTGGTCCAGCAGCTGCAGCTAGAAGACAGAGAGAGTTTGAGCATTTTTGCCACTAGAAGACAGAGAGAGTTTTAGCAGTTGCTGGAAAGGCAATTCATTGAAGTTGATCTATCTGCAGATTCATTTGGTACCCAGCGACAACAAACCAACTTAGTCAATGCAATTGATGTGTGTGTAGCAGGGTGAGAGAAAACAACTTAGCAAAAACTTCCTCAGGAAACCATTAGGCTAAGCAAGGGAGCAAAACTACTCTGGAAAAAAAATCAGCAGTCAATGTTGTTTATAAACCACATGTAAGCTGAGTTGCTCCTAAGTTTGCCAGAAGTGGCATAACTCACTAGTGCTGAGCAAGTGCTTAGCTAAACTTTTCAACACACCACACAACCAAAACCACCGCTGGCGAGCACAATTTTTGGTTACATGAGAAGGGGAGGGGGAAAAAAAACCAGAAGAAGAAATTGGTAATATATATTTTGAAATGGATGTTCACAGCATGTAACAGACAAGTAGGAGCTACTGCCTCTACCAAACAGGCAAATGAGCTTCTGTCAATGCGTGAGGTATATTGTTCTGTGGGTAACTGTGGTCACAGAACTTTAAGAAGATAAATCTTCACCTTGCATTGAAAAACCCCAAACCCTTGTTAAAAGCATAACAGACTAAAAAAAACCAAACAGGTAAAATCACTCAGCTGAGGAAGCCTGGAATATGCTCTTAATATGCTGCCCATTGTCTCTGTGCTGGAAGCCAAAGGACATCTACACACCCACAGACAAAATAAAGCTATCACTGCTCCGTGAACTGCAGCTATTTTTCCCCCTCTCCTTGAAACATTACTCTTAATACAGCACCATCCTGAAATTTTATCACATTTTGGATTTCTTTGAAATGGAAAGTCCATTTTATTGTTTTTTAATTAAATCTGTTTCCCTGAAAGGTCTTTAAAGGCTCTACAAACTACCTTGCATTTTATTATTGCTGACAGTTATCTAAACCACGCTTGAACGCCCTCTTTATCCTTTAGTGAACAATTGAAAGATCATATGCTAAAAAGACTTGTGCTTTCTCTTCTTCTAGCCCTATAATTAAGGCATTTTAATACATTTCTTCGTAGTCATTAAGAGAGCACAGTGTTAAAAATTAATGAAATGAGACAATTTTGAGTTTAACAACCATAAATACATACAACATAAATTTGTCTCAATTGTGGCTACATTAAAAAAAAAAGAAAAAGAAAAAGAAAAGCCTTCTTGAAATCACAGGAGGAGATTACTGAATTGTCAAGATTTGGCTTTTGCTGTCTTCAGGGTATTTAAAATGATGTATGGTAGCCTGACAGCACCAGAGTGTTGTTACATACCCTACAAGAGAGGTAAACATTTCTGTCAAACATTCAGATTCTGTTGCTTTTAGGATGTTTCTGTTTACCTTAGATACATGCCTATAAAAAAAATACAAAGTCCTATTGCTGGATGATGCTGAGACCAGGGAGGGAAGAGAAGAGAGGATGCAAGACAAAGACACACGAAAGGGAAAATGACCATAAGTCAATGGTAAAAAAACCTATAATACCTATCATACATACTATAATGCAAAATGCCACTTTAATGTCATCTACTTAGAGCAGTGCTTCACCAAGTCTTCTAACAGAGTAAACAACACTTTCGTAATCTGGATTTGTTTTTCTCTAAGAAACAGAGCTCACTGTATTAATGTAGGACAGATTTTTGCAAGAGGCAATGAATAGCTGGTGGTTTGGTGGTGGCTTTATTTTTTACACTGCAACAGGAATTAAATGTTGGGGGTTTTGTCAGCATATCATCACCCCTTGTTTATTTTTTACACTGCAAAAGGAATTAAATGTGGGGGTGGGTTTTTTTCAGCATATCATCATCACTTGTACTTTTTACACTGCAACAGGAATTAAATGGGGGTTTTGTCAGCATTTCATCATCACTTGTACTTTTTACACTGCAAGAGGAATTAAATGTTGGGGGTTTTGTCAGCATATCATCACCACTTGTTTATTTTTTACACTGCAAAAGGAATTAAATGTTGGGGTTTTTTCTTTCAGAATATCATCATCACTTGTTTATTTTTTATACTGCAAAAGGAATTAAATGTTGGGGTTTTTTCTTTCAGCATATCATCATCACTTGTTTGTTTTGTACACTGCAAAAGGAATTAAATGTTGGGGCTTTTTTTCAGCATATCATCATCACTTGTTTATTTTTTACACTGCAAAAGGAATTAAGTGTTGGGTGTTTTTTTTTTTCAGTATATATCATCATCACTTCTATATACTCCCAATTAAATAGGGGGGGCAGCTGCACCATTGCTATTTGCAAAAGGTGCCAGTAATGAGGAAAAATCATCTCATGCAGTTATTCAAACAAAGTTAATTTTTTTTCTTGGAGGTGCAAGCTCTTTAGACTTTCCCAACTGAATGTTGAAAAGTGTAACATAAAGGGAGAAGATTAAAGAATTATTGTTGTTTCCCCTTAAGACAGAGGGGGGAAAAAAAAGGAAACAACAAAAAAAAAGCAATTGCTCCCCAGAAGATTTTATTTTTTAGGGTTGTCAGACTGTTATATTATAAACAACCTTATTAGTCCTTTATAATTACAATAGGTACCTCTGGACAAGATCGAGCAGACATGACAAATGCTTCTGACTTCTTTCTAAATCGAACCTGGAAGGTCATCGCTGAACAAACAGAATGCTACACAACTGGGGCCATAAATTGTGAAAGCCAACAACAAGGTAAGTTTGCTTTGCTTCTGATATGAAACATTCAAATTCTTCTGTTCAGGCTTTTCTCTGCTAACCAGAGAAATAAGAGGATCAAGTATCAAAAAAACCAAACGAACCCACAACAAAAAAGAAGATGAGTAGCTAAAGAAAAAGAATTCCTTACAAACATCATTAGCACACTTCTTCTCTCAGCAGTTGAGCCTGTATTTCACTCTTTAGTTGCTTCATTTTAGCCTGTAGTTGTTTTACTTTAGTTTTTAGTTGCTTCATTTTAGCCTGTAGTTGCTTTATTTTAGCTTTTAGTTGCTTCATTTCAGCCTGCAGTCACTTTATTTTAGTCTTTAGTTCCTTTATTTTACCCTTTAGTTGCTTTATTTTCCAAACAACTTCTTAAAGACACTTCTCTAATGAATTTTAGTCTTTAGTTGCTTTAGTTTTTAGTTGCTTTATTTTAGCCTTGAGTTGCTTTATTTTACCCTTTAATTCCTTTATTTCACAAACATGTTCTTAAATACACTTCTGTAATGAATTTTAGCCTTTAGTTGCTTTATTTTGGCCTTTAGTTCCTTTATTTTAGCCTTTAGTTGCTTTATTTTGGACTTTAGTTGCTTTATTTTAGCCTTTAGTTCCTTTATTTTGGCCTTTAGTTGCTTTATTTTCCAAACATGTTCTTAAAGATAATTTTCCAATGATGATTTAGTCTTTAGTTGCTTGATTTCAGTTTTCAGTTGCTTTATTTTACACTTTAGTTCCTTCATTTTACAAACATGTTCTTAAAGATGATTATCTAACAAAGATTTGGTCTTTAGTTGCTTGATTTTAGTCTTTACTTTCTTGCTTTTAGTCTGTACTTTCTTCATTTTAGTCTGGAGTTGCTTTATCTTAGCCTTTAGTTGCTTTATTTTACAAACAAGTTCTTAAAGGAAATTCTCTAATCAACACTTAGTCTTTAGTTGCTTGGTTTCAGTCTGGAGTTGCTTTATTTTACACTTTAGTTCCTTTATTTTACAAACATGTTCTTAGAGAAAATTCTCTAATGAAGATTTAGTCTTCAGTTGCTTGATTTCAGTCTTTAGTTGCTTGGTTTCAGTTTTTAGTTGCTTTATTTTACACTTTAGTTCCTTTATTTCACAAACATGTTCTTAAAGATAATTTTCTAATGGAGACTTAGTCCTTAGTTGCTTGATTTTAGTCTTTACTTTCTTGCTTTTAGTCTTCCTTGATTTTAGTCTTGAGTTGCTTTATTTTACCCTTTAGTTGCTTTATTTACCAGACATGCTCTTAAAGATAATTCTCTAAGGAAGATTTAGTCTTTAGCTGCTTGATTTTAGTCTTTAGTTGCTTTATTTTACCCTTTAGTTGCTTTTGAGTTTTTAGTTGCTTTATTTGAACTTTTAGTGGCTTGATTTTAGTCTTAAGTTGCTTTATTTTACCCTTTAGTTGCTTTATTTGAGCTTTTAGTGGCTTGATTTTAGTCTTAAGTTGCTTTATTTCACCCTTTAGTTGCTTTATTTGAGCTTTTAGTGGCTTGATTTTAGTCTTAAGTTGCTTTATTTCACCCTTTAGTTGCTTTATTTTCCAGACATGTTCTTAAAGATAATTCTCTAAGGAAGATTTAGTCTTTAGTTGCTTGATTTCAGTTTTTAGTTGCTTTATTTTAGCCTTAGGTTGCTTTATTTTCCAGACATGTTCTTAAAGATAATTCTGTAATGAAGATTTAGTCTTTAGCTGCTTGATTTTAGTCTTTAGTTGCTTTATTTTAGCCTTTAGTTGCTTTATTTTAGCCTTTAGTTGCTTGAATTTACAAATCTGTTCTTAAAGATAATTCTCTGATGAAGATTTACCAATGTTGGCATTTACTTTTTCTTGTTTTTTGCAGCCTTATGATGAAACTGTGGACAGCTAAATAAAAATCCCAACCAAACAACCCCAAAGCAGTCACTCTCAAACCAGTAAAAAGCTAATGCAATACCCTGCATTTTTCTTGCCATTTTAATCTTGTTTTAGGATCATTTAACAGGACTGGTGGGTTTGGATTAAATTTAATTTATATGGAGATAAACAGTGACTTAAGTGACTGGAACTGGAAACCAATTGATGAATCTCAGTTTTAAAGCTCGTGTTTCAGTTTGAAGAGGAAATGTAAGGACTGAATTAGAAAGCTGTAAACTACTGATGAGAATTAGCTGTATAAAACAAAAAGGAAAATGAACCCTTCAGTCATTTTCCTTACACTTAGGCTGAGTGAAATTGTAAATCAACAGAAGATGTGGAGAGCACTCAAATCAACAGCTTTACCTAATAAAAAGTTCTAACAGAGCACTGAGCATGCCATTTGAAATAAATATGAAATATGAATGACTTTAAAAAGAACCAGATGAGAAGCAAGACAGAAAAATGACCCAAAGCCCAAGCCAGGGAAATCTGAAGTGAAATGTGTGATGAGCAATTAAATACCTATTTTGACAATTCCAAGTGGTCAAGTTTTAAAAGTATGACACAGAAACCTTAACCTATCTATAGATGAGTGATAAATGAGGCATTTTGTGTCATTACATTCCCATAAATCACTTTCTTTAACTGCTGATGGCTTTTATCAGCTCTAACCTTTTCAAGCTCCTATCAGAGTGCTAACATTTTCAACTTTGACACATATGCAGTTTACAAATTCTGCAGCTGATTAACTCTGGGCAGGAGCTCACTGCCATCATTGTCTTCTTGAAGTTGGGTTACAGCTTCAGAGCCTCAAAAACTCGCAGGCGTCCTCGGCGTGCCAGAAAAAATAACCCTGCCTCAATTTATAGGCTGGGTGGCAAAGGACACAAAGTATTTCTCCTCTTGAAAGAAATAACTGAAAATATGCTTTTACAATGACTCCTCTTGCAGAAAGCCTGGAGCAGGTCTACTTTTCACGAGGTTAAAATCGAGTAAGCAGCACATGCCAAATAAAGAGGTGTAAATAATGTGATCAAGCGTACATGACTTGATAATTGAAACAATAGCACATGCCCAAGTAAAGAGAGATAAATAATGTGATCAAGTGTACATGACTTGATAATTGAAACAATAGCACATGATAAAATAAAGAGGTATAAATAATGTGATCGAGTGTACATGACTTGATAATTGAAACAATAGCACATGATAAAATAAAGAGGTATAAATAATGTGATCAAGTGTACATGACTTGATAATTGAAACAAATTTGGGATCAAGTCAGCTTGCTTGCTGGAAAAATGTTGTGGTCAAAGCCCCCCTGAGGTGAAGAAAAGATGACACCTCCTGAACCACTGCAGTGTGTTATAGATATGATGTTAAACAATACTGCAATTATAAGGGGATCACGAGCCCTTAAATCATTTTTCATAGAGAAGAATTAAACAGGTTGGAAAAGACCTTCAAGATCATGGGTCCAACCTATCACCCAGCACCATCTAATTAACTAAACCATGGCACCAAGTGCCTCATCCAGGCTCTTTTTAAACACCTCCAGGATGTTGACTCCACTACCTCCCTGGGCAGCACATCCCAATGGACAATCTCTCTTTCTGGGAAGAACTTCTTCCTAACATCCAGCCTAAACCTCCCCTGGTGCAGCTTGAGACTGTGTCCTCTTGTTCTGGTGCTGGGTGCCTGGGAGAATAGACCATCCCCCACCTGGCTACAACCTCCTTTCAGGTAGTTGTAGTGAGCAATGAGGTCTCCCCTGAGCCTTCTCTTCTCCAGACTAAGCAACCCCAGCTCCCTCAGCCTCTCCTCACAGTGCTTACTGTACTATTTCAGCAACGAGACATCAGCAAGGTATCTTTCTGACTTAGTAGCATAGTAGAAATGGCAGCAAAGCTTTAATCAAAGCAACTGAATGTTCTTTTTTCTGTTTGTTTGGGTTTTTTTGTTCTGGTTTTTCTTTGCTTTTAGATTTACCAATGTGCAGAATGAATTTAACTGAGATGTATTTCAGCTACCAAAAGGAGCAGCCAAACCTTCACGGCGATGCGTTCACAAGATATAATTGCTCTGGACAGTGGAACAAAGCTCAGCTTTCAAGAGATACTGTCTTTAATAATCTTAGTCAGGCTGGAGCAATGTTCATGTTGGTTGTGTGACCACTGGAAGCCTGGTACTTCAGATGGTATTAGTTTTGATAAGAGCTAACTAGACATCAGCCCTAAAGAATGAAACCTGAAGAGACAGGCTTGGACCATGCAAACAGAAATGTCTGCTGAGGCTCTCTCATGCAGCTGACTGTCTCTTGCTGATAAACAACACATCTCAGAAAGAGACTGGATGAAGGACAAATATTTTCAGCATCACGACTAAACCAGCCTTGCAGTGTCAATATTTAAGGCCCAGGCATGAAAAATTAAGAGTTTTCTTTATTTCACTAATAATGTACCACATCAGAGAAGCAGTGCAGTTCTACTTTTGACAATTCAGATGGAAATCTCAGGTCTGCAAGCACTCCAGACAAAGGCAGATTTATCATTTCAAATAAAAGGGCATGGTTTCTGGATGTTGATATCAAAGACTAGTGATGGATGAGAGCATGCTAATCAAAGGAGTGAGCAGAGGGAACACAGATGATTGGTGTTTTGATTAGGAGAGGGAAATGAAGATCTCATTCCTAACTGGAGATACACACACATTCTAAAAACATTACACAAATCTATACCTAACTTTGCAGAACACACTCTGTATGCAGAGGAGCTTAGGTATCACAGAATCACAGAAACATTCAGGTTGGAAAAGACCCTCAGGATCACCAAGTCCGACCCACAACCCCACTTTACAAGGGTCACCCCTAAACCATAGCCCCAGCCACATCCAAACCACCTTTAAACACATCCAGGCTTGGGGACTCCACCACCTCCCTGGGTAGCACATTCCAATCCCTGACCACTCTTGATGTGGTCAGCAATTTTTCCTGATGTCCAGTTTAAACCTACCCAGCTGCAGCTTGAGGCCATTCCCTCTTGTTCTGTCACTAGTTACCTGTGAGAAGAAACCAACACCACCCTTTCTACAACCTCTTTTCAGGTAGCTGCAGACAGCAGTGAGGTCTCCCCTCAGCCTCCTCTACATGCTACATCTCCATGATCTCAAAGGTCTTTTCCAACATGGTTAATCCTATTATATTATTTTCATTCTATTCTATTCTATTCTATTCTATTCTATTCTATTCTATTCTATTCTATTCTATTCTATTCTATTCTATTCTATTCTATTCTATTCTATTCTGCTCTGCTCTGCTATTCTATTCTGCTCTGCTATTCTATTCTATTCTATTCTATTCTATTCTATTCTATTCTATTCTATTCTATTCTATTCTATTCTCTAACTAGAACAACTGTCAAATGTTGTCTTTGATCAGTTCACTGAATCACAGAATTGTCAGGGTTGGAAGGGACCACAAGGATCATCCAGTTCCAACCCCCTGCCACGGGCAAGGACACCTCAGACTAGATCAGGTTGCCCAGGTAGTTCCAGTTAATTGCTTATAAATTTCCAGATTCAGAAGCACTTACCTAATAGAAAACTGGGGGAAAAAAATCATGCAAGTAAACATTACAGGGAACAAACAAAACCAAAGCTTCTGTGGGGTGCAATACTGCAAGACCAAGTGTGGAACTTCAGAATCAAATTTTTATTGTCAGCTTTTACACTTTTGACACTCAATCCATCTAACTATGCACTTTTAACAAGAACTCTTCAACACCAAGAACTTTGCTTACTAAGCCACAATGGGAGACAGCCAAAGCTTTATTCAATTTGTAGATTTATATGCAGTCGCAAGGTCCAATGAGTCCCCAATGATACTTGGACAAAGTACTTAGAATCACAGAATGGTGAGGGTTGGAAGTGAGCTCAGGAGATTATCTAGTCCAAGCTCCCTGCTAAAGCAGGGGCACCCAAAGCAAGTTGCACAGGATCACACCCAGGTAGGTTTTGAATCCCTCCAGAGAAGGAGACTCCATCTCCTTGTCAAGAGATGGTAACAGCCAACTCCTTGAAATCCATCTTTCTCTTTTAATCAGGTAATAACTACAAAGCAGATCCCTCTGATACCTTTCCCACTGAAAATCTGTAATGAGTGAACAACTTGTTAATAATCTCAAGAAAGCATCCTGGTCACTTCAGCTCACAGGCTCACAGGATGTTAGGGGTTGGAAGGGACCTGTGGAGATCACTGAGTCCAAACCCCCTGCCAGAGCAGGACCATGCAATCTAGCTCAGGTCACAGAGGAACACATCCAGATGAGTCTTGAAAGTCTCCAAAGAAGGAGACTCCACAACCTCTCTGGGTAGCCTGCTCCAGTGCTCTGGGACCCTCACAGTGAAGAAGTTCCTCCTCATGTTGAGGTGGAACCTCCTGTGCTGGAGTTTATATCCATTGCCCCTTGTCCTATCCCAGGGAGCAACTGAGCAGAGCCTGTCCCTGCCTCTTGCCCCCCAGCCCTCAGATATTGATAAACATTTATTAAATGTTGGCTGAGCAGAGAAAGAGAAATCACTTTGCTAACTGGAGAACTAGTCATAAAACCTACTGCTTTATACCTTGCTGGAGTTGTGAAGCCTACAAGAACTGAAACATGAAAAAATGGGAATCCAGAATAAGTGCATTAAAAGAAAGAAAGAAAGAAAAGAATTCCTGACATACATTTCTATTTGCAGGTTGAGAGAGGTTCTCTTCACCCTCTACTCTGTCCTGGTGAGGCCACATCTAGAATACTGTTTCCAGTTGTGGCCCCCTCAGTTTAAGAAGGAAAGGGAAGTGCTTGAAAGTGTCCAGCACAGAGGAACAAAGATGCTGAAGGGAGTAGAACATCTTCCTTCTGAGGAAAGGCTGAGGCTCTTTAGCTTGGAGAAGAGGAGACTGAGAAGTGACCTCATTCATGTTTACAAAGATGTGAAGGGCAGTGTCAGGAGGATGGAGCCAGGCTCCGCTCAGTGATGTCCAATGACAATACAAGGGGCAAGGAGTGCAAGCTAGAGCAGAGGAGATTCCATGTGAACAGTATGGAAAACTTCTTCACTGTGAGGGTGCCAGAACCCTGGAACAGGCTGCCCAGAGAAGTTTTGGAATCTCCTTCTCTGGAATCATTCAGAATCCAGCTGGATGCATTCCAGTGTGATCTGGTATAGGTGCTCCTGCTCTGGCAGGGGGGCTGGACTGGATGATCTTTCAAGGTACCTTCCAACCCCTAACATTGTGTGATAATCCATAGAAAAGGATGTAAATGAACATAAATTGATGCCACTGAGAAGGAAACCAATAAAGGCTATTTGAATCAAAATGATTCTGAGTGCAAAAATGTTGAAAGACTTTTTGGTAAATTGTTAAATTTTGTTAAATTGTCAGAAGAATTTTCCCCAGACTCATTGGGCAGAAATGCAAGGCCAAGAATCAAATGTCTGTCTGAACTGCCAACAATCATTTCACTCTGCTTCTCAGGAGCCCTAGCAAGACACATGTAACGATGTGCTTAATGCAACTTATCCAAATACTCTAAGTGCCTCCTTTAATGCAAGATTACTGTCCCAGGAAAGCAGATTCTCATCCTCTGGAAACACAAATCCACATTGCACAATCTCCCAGAGTAAACACAACATGGGTGGTTTCAGTGGTTGTGGACTTTTCAGTCTCATCTTGAATCCAGAGAAATGGCTGGCAGAGAAGGTGAATGGAAACTTGGGACTCTACACTCAGACTCTTGCTTTCTGCCTCAGCCAAGACTTCTGCAGCTGTGTGTAAATGCAGCTGCTGTCCATTAACCAGCCAGGCACTACTGACTCTAACTCATCTGATACCTCAAAATTCTCTTAGAATCACAGAAATGTTAGGGTTGGAAGGGACCTCAAGGATCAGCCAGTTCCAACACCCCTGCCATGGGCAGGGACACCTCACACTAGATCAGGTTGCTCACAGCCACATCCAGCCTGGCTGCAAACACCTCCAGGGATGAAGCTTCCACCACCTCCCTGGGTAACTTATTCCAGTGCCTCACCACCCTCATGGGGAAGAACTTCTTCCTAATATCCAATCTGAATCTATCCATTTCTAGTTTTGCTCCATTCTCCCCAGTCTTATCACTCCCTGACACCCTAAAAAGTCCCTCCCCAGCTTTCTTGGAGCCCCCTTAAAATACTGGAAGGCACAAGAAGATCTCCTTGGAGCCTTCTCTTCTCTTAGATCTTAGATTGTGCACTAACTTCAGTGGTCTCCCACTTTTGCATGCTTTAATGTGAGTCTGATCTGTAATCAGCTATTGGCACTGCTTACCTTCCCCCTCCCTGTATTAGCACAAAGTTTTATATTCTCTGCATAGCCATTTATCATTTCATATATTAAAGGCTGCTTAAGACACAGCTAAATTCTTCCACCTCTTGGACCTTCCTTTGAAAAATTTACTGGATGCCCAATATATATAATAGTCAATAGCATGTGAGAATAATTTTTATGCAACTCTGATAGTTAGAAAGACAGATAACTCAATTATTAGACCATCTATCAAAATATTCAGATGCAGAAGAGGCTACTAAAAAGATTGATGACTGAGAAAGTCCACTGATTCTCCAGCCATCATATTCACACATTTGGCTAGACAACATTTTTGCTGCCTTCACAAGCAAGCTTCATTACCCATCACTCCACTGAAAAGAGTTTATTATGAGGCTGCCATCTTGGCAAGACTATTATTTAGATGATAAATGTTGGGGGGAAAAATGCATCTAAGGTTTGTGTTGGTTTTTTCTTTCTTTTCTTTTCTTTTCTTTTTTTTCCTTCTTCTTCTTCTTCTTCTTCTTTTTTTTTTTTTTGTTTTTAAAATGAGCTTCCTGACAGCTAAAACAAACAGCACCTCCATTTCTAATTAACTTAAATTTGGCACATACAAATACAGGTCAGGAAAGCTATGATATGCTACTAGATTATCTTCGGGCTGAATCTTGCCCTTCATTTGTAAAATGTAAATGAACTAATTAGGAGAAACCCAGCATTATTTGTGACAAAATGCTGCTGCTGCTTCTTTGCTCTCTGACATTTATGAGCAACTGTGGGCCTTCATTCTAACTTCCAATGGATGGATAATTACCAGCAGGGACACAGAAATCATTGTCCCACTCTACCCAGCGCTGGCTGGACCACACCTGGAGCGCTGCCTGCAGTTTTGGTCCCTGCTGTACAAAATAAAAGATGTGGACAGGCTGGAAAGCATCTGGAGAAGGGCCATGAGAATGATCAGAGGCCTAGAAGCCCTGCCATGTGAGGAAAGGCTGAGAGAGCTGAGTTCGTTCACCCTTAGGAAGAGAAGGCTTAGGGGACACCTTATTACCACATGGTTGGATTGGTTGATGGGTTGGACACGATGATCTTGAAGGTCTCTTCCAACCTGGTTTTCTATTCTATTCTATTCTATTCTATTCTATTCTATTCTATTCTATTCTATTCTATTCTATTCTATTCTATTCTATTCTATTCTATTCTATTCTATTCTATTCTATTCCTACTCGGTGGATACCAGGAGGATGGAGACTCTTTTTCTTACAAGGAGTCCCATGGCAGAGACAAGGAGTGATGGGGACAAGATACAGCTGGGGAGATTCCCTCTGGGACTCCAGAAGAAAATTTTTCACAATGAGAGCAGTCAGACATTGGAATCATCTCCCAAGGGAAGCAGTGGATTCCCCTACATACTCAGCCTGCCAGGGTGCTGGGCCATCTCATTTCAACTACGCTGTCAGATGATCCTTGGGGTCCTTTCCAACCTGGCATTCTGTGATTCTGTGAGTTATGCTCATGCTGATTTATTTGGCTTTTAGTATTTTTAACCTGAATGAACACTGAAGGTTTCTGAAGGCAAGGGAGCACAACACACTGCACCAAGCAGCTAAAGGCCATCCCTGCCAGCACCCTTCACAGAACCATAGAATCGGCAAGGTTGGACAAGACCTCAGGGATCGAGTCCAACCTATTGCCTAATATCTAAAACCTCCTGACTAACTAAACCATGGCTCCAAGTGCCACATCCAAGCCTCTTTTTAACACCTCCAGGGATGGTGACTCCACCACCTCCCCAGGCAGCACATTCCAATGGCAAATTACTATTTCTGGGAAGAACTTTCTCCTCACCTCCAACCTAAACTTCCCCTGCCACAGCTTGAGACTGTGTCCTCTTGTCCTGTTGCTGGTTGCCTAGGAGAAGAGACCAACTCCCACCTGGCTACATCCTCCCTTCAGGTAGCTGTAGAGAGCAATAAGGTCTCCCCTGAGCCTCCTCCTCTTCATTTGCAGTATTAAGCTGCTTAGGTGCATGTTGCATGACGATGGGTATGAAGGGACCACTTTCAATATCTAAGTACCTGAATCAAAGGGAAATCACTCTAAGTATGCTTAAAGTGCCTTGGAAATCTTCTCTGTATCTTTTCTGTGCATGATTGTGGTAGTTTTAGGCTGTGCCTTTAAAATTTTGTTACAGGTTTCAAGCAGAAAAGAAGAAAAATGTAAACAAATCACTAGGGGGTGTGAAAAGGAAAAAGATAATTCTAAACAGTTTCACTGGAGAGATATCTGCCATAAGTTTGGCTGTACCAAAACCATCTTCTCTCTTCTGATCTCTTCTCTGCTCCCTTCATGCTCTGTAGGGAGACTAATCTCCTTCTGCTCGACCTTGGCTGCATTGTTTTGGTGAAGTCTAACAACTGCTTTTTCTCTGCCCCTTTCTCCCTTCTGACCAGGGTTGGGGGGAAGCTTCCCTGATCCCCCCTTGACTGGGGGGGGGGTGTTCTTGTGCTGTTTGTTAATTGTGAATGCCTGTAACTATTGTAAATCCTGGACATTTTGTACATATCCATTGCATTCCATTGTAGATTGTAGTTTTTGCCTGTAAATACAGCTTCCATTTGCTTCCAGCTGAGCTGGGCTGGCAAAGTTAATGTTGTGGGGGGAAATTTCAACCCACCACAATGATGCACAGCAATAGCAATCTGCTTTGTTCATTAGTGCTAAGAGTTAAATTTTGCTTTCTACTCCTACAGCCTACCCCTCCTCGATTGCCATTTAAAATGGATTAGACTAGCAAATATAGAATTACACAAAGGAAGGGGGAGTTGGTCATTCTTGAGTTTCAGCCCTGCAACTTGACCTTGTTGACTAAAAAATACATGATGTCATAGTTTACAGGAAGGGATTCTTTTTGCCTTGGGTTGGCTTGAACTGTTCCTAGGTAGATAAAGACTCAACACTAAGAAATACATTGAAAATGTCAGATGTAAATGTCAATTAAAAATTACAAGGAATTCTGAAAGGTAAGGTCTGGGGGGGTTGACATTCTTTGACATAGAGGAGTGACTGCAACCAGGCCTTTGGCAAGCATAGCAGGATCTATGCTGTCAGCTCTTATTGTGCATAAACTTCGATGGTTGTCTAATCTGAATGAGAAATACCAGGAAAATTGGAGCTGAAGCCTTGCAGTGATGTGGATGGAGGCTGAAAATGCTCTATCTGCACTACATGAGATTCCTGTGACATGATAGGGTTTAAGACAGTACAGAAAAATATAAAAGGTACAAATAATTCCACCAAAGTCTGTGGCTCTTTGTTTACTACTGAAGCTGAGAATGTAGCAGTGATAGAGGCTTCAGTAATAGAATTAAATGATAATGAAAATCTCAGTTGCATGTCCATATTAAATACAGTGTCTAAGGAAAAGAAAACAGGCATGAAAAGATAGACTTAATTAATATCAATCATTCAAATGTAAATGTTCACATGAACACAGTGTGTTCTGTTCTCTCTCTTTGCTTTGACAAAAAATTAGCTTTCACACAAAATAAAACAACCTGCAATGCTCAGCCAAACAACATTAGAGCAACGCTAGGCATAAGGCATGTTCTGAATGGAAAATGATTTAACACTCTGTTATTCAATGATGCTGTTTAAGAGGGGATGACTTGCAAATTCTGCAAAACTGTACCTTGGAGCTAAGGTAAGGAAAAGGAAAAGGAAAAGGAAAAGGAAAAGGAAAAGGAAAAGGAAAAGGAAAAGGAAAAGGAAAAGGAAAAGGAAAAGGAAAAGGGAAAGGGAAAGGGAAAAAGAAAAAGGAAAAGAAAAAGGAAAAGGAAAAGAAATAGGAAAAAGGAAAAGAAAAGAAAAGAAAAAGAGCAAAAATAAAATAAAATAAGAGAAAATAAAAGAGGAGAAAATAAAAGAGGAGAAAAGAAAAGAGAAGAAAAGAAAAGAGAAGAAAAGAAAGGAGAAGAAAAGAAAAGAGAAGAAAAGAGAAGAAAAGAGAAGAAAGAAGAAAAGAGAAGAAAAGAGAAGAAAAGAGAAGAAAAGAGAAGAAAAGAGAAGAAAAGAGAAGAAAAGAAAAAGAAAAAAAGAAAAGAAAAGAAAAGAAAAGAAAAGAAAAGAAAAGAAAAGAAAAGAAAAAATAAAATAAAATAAAATAAAAGAAAAGAAAAGAAAAGAAAAAAGAAAAGAAAAGAAAAGAAAAGAAAAGAAAAGAAAAGAAAAGAAAAGAAAAGAAAAGAAAAAAGAAAAGAAAAGAAAAGAAAAGAAAAGAAAAGAAAAGAAAAGAAAAGAAAAGAAAAGAAAAGAAAAGAAAAGAAAAGAAAAGAAAAGAAAAGAAAAGAAAAGAGAAAAGAAAAGAAGAAAATAAGTAAAGAAAAAAAGAAAAAAGAAAAGGAGAAAAGAAATTGATAAACTGTATGTTGATTTTCATACTCTTCATATGTCATTAAATAAAGATAACAGTGATCCACGTTGGAAAGAAGCTAAGTGTATCTAGAACATGTGTGAAGTGTAGAGGTGTGCCTCTAATGTGTGTGTGTGCATGTATGTGTGTGTGAATGTACAGAGAGATCACAGAATCAACCAGGTTGGAAAAGACCTCAGAGATCATCAAGTCCAACCTAGTACCTAATACCTCCTGACAACTAAACCATGGCTCCAAGTGTCACATCCAATCCTCTCTTGAACACCTCCAGGGACAGGGACTCCACCACCTCCCTGGGCAGCACATTCTAATGCCCAATTATTCTTGCTGGGAAGAACTTTCTCCTCACCTCCAGCCTAAACTTCCCCTGGTGCAGCTTGAGACTGTGTCCTCACAGCTACAACCTCCCTTCAGGTCATTGTAGACAGCAATAAGGTCTCCCCTGAGCCTCCTCTTCTCCAGGATAAACAACACCAGCTCCCTCAGCCTATCCTTGTAGGGATGTGCTCCAAACCCTTCCCCAGCCTTGTTGCCCTTCTCTGGACACAATCAAGTGTCTCAATGCCCTTCTTAAACTGAGGGGCCCAGAAGAGGACACGGTACCCAAGGTGTGGCCTAAGCAGTGCTGAGTACAGGGGCAAGAAGAAGAATGACCTTTCAGTTCTTCATGTTTGGGCTGACAGTGAAGCTTTGGATGCTGGGTAAGCACAAACAGTTTTCCTAGCCACTTGACAAATGCAACTCCCAAGGTTTCCTCCTTGTCAAGTCATTATACCACCAGCTTCCTACCCACCAGCACAGCTTTTTAAAGTTTGCAAGTGGAGAATATTGATCTGGCTCCAGAACAGGCATCCAGTTTCAAGCTGCACCAGGTTAGGCTGGATGTTAGGAAGAAGTTCTACACAGAGAGAGTGATTGCCCATTGGAATGGGCTGCCTGGGGAGGTGGTGGAGTCACCATCATTGGAGGTGTTCAGGAGGAGACTTGATGGGGTGCTTGGTGCCATGGGTTAGTTGTTTAGGTGGGTTGGATTGGTTGATGGGTTGGACGCGATGATCTTGAAGGTCTCTTCCAACCTGCTTTATTCTATTCTATTCTATTAGAGATGGGAAAGGACCTCCAGAGATCATCCAGTCCAACCCCCCTGCCAAAGCAGCCTCACTTTGGGTAGCCCACACAGGAATGCATCCAGGTGGGTTTGGAAAGTCTCCAGAGAAGGAGATCGTTCTAATAACTTCACATTGTATATTTAAAACTAATTTTCAGCTAATTGCAAACTGAAGTCTCAAGATCAGACATAATGCATGAAGAAGTAACACATTTAATCATGGATTTTGGCTTCCAGAAAGAATAAACCTTAGAATAAACCAAACCAGGTTGGAAGAGACCTTCAAGATCAAGTATGGTTACAATACAAGTATGGTTACAAGATCAAGTATGGTTACTCTTTTAATATAAGTAAGTATGGTTACTCTTTCAATATTACTTGTGGGAAATGCATTCCTTCCAGAAAGGGCAGAAGCACAGGACTAACAACACTTAGAATACAAGCACATGGTGGGGAAGTAATCTACTACAGGGATGACTTACCATTTTTATTCAAAGGGAAGAAGAAATGCATCTCTTTCACTATGTGAAATTGCCTTTAGTTCAGTATCAGTGTCAAATACGACATTTTCCTACGGTCTTCCTTAGATATAGTAAAGTTTTTTCAGCTAATAACAGTGTCAAGCTCTCTCCTGGGACTCCCTAGGAATTACACTCCAGAATGTACAGATGCCTTAGCCAGGCTGGCAGAAGATAGAAAATGTAAATGACTGTACTCGAGTTTATATCTTCTTACAGCAAGCCACTGACAGTGCAGCCACTAATTACTGTTTGAACTGTGTGGTGCAGAGCTTGAGATGCCCCTCAGAAAAAAAAAAAAAGAGCAGTCATGCTTATCAGCTCAAAGACTTTTATAGCCAGGACTCCAATGTTTGAGTTGGCAAAAAAATCATAAATTTAGACATTATGAAAAAAACATCCAACACCAAACCCAATGCCAGGAATAGCAGCATGCATTCAAACCCCAAGACAATTGACAACGTGTTCAGAGCCTGCTTTAAAGCACAGCCTGTGTGTAAGTAACTTCCTGCTCATGCTGTCCAAATCACCTTTGGTCATACAGATAATTGAACAGTTTTTATCCTCTTGGTTACAAGAAATGGAATGGAATGGAATGGAGAATAGAAGAATGGAATGGAATGGAATGGAGAATGGAATGGAATGGAATGGAATGGAATGGAATGGAATGGAATGGAATGGAATGGAATAGACCAGACCAGGTTGGAAAAGACCTTTGAGACCGTTCAGTCCAACCTATCACCCAACACCATGTGATCAACTAAACCATGGCACCAAGGGCCTCATCCAGGCTCTTCTTAAACACTTCCAGTGATGGTGACTCTACCACCTCCCTGGGCAGCACATCCCAATGGCCAATCTCTTGCTGGGAAGAATTTCTTCCTCACCTCCAGCCCAAACCTCCCCTGGTGCAGCTTGAGACTGTGTCCTCTTTTCTGTTGCCAGTTGCCTGGGAGAAGAGACCAACCCCCACCTGGCTACAACCTCCCTTCAGGTAGCTGTAGAGAGCAAGAAGGTCTCCCCTGAGCCTCCTCTTCTCCAGGCTAAGCAACCCCAGCTCCCTCAGCCTCTCCTCACAGGGCTGTGCTCCAAACCCCTCCCCAGCTTTGTTGACCTTCTCTGGACACCTTCCAGCAACTTAACATCTTTCCTAAACTGAGGGGCCCAGAATGCAGCAATGTAGGCCAGGGAACAAGGAAAAGTGTGGCCTCTGCTACACATTTATGTTTTGCACATGCACCAAGTCTTGCTTACCTGGTGGCAAGGAAAGCTTAGCCTGCTCCTAGCACTTTGAAGGAACAAAACCACGGAGGGAAGGGATTCTTTGAGTGCATGAATCATTTTACACTCAGTTTGCTCAGCACATGAAATAGCTTTTTCTTCCTAAAACCTCATTCTGTAAAATTCATCTGGAAATATGCAAGCCCAAACTTGCTTTTCCCTAGCTCTTTATTATTGAAAAACCTCAATGCCTAACCAGCAGCTTAAATTGCAGCTGTGCAAACCCACTGACAAGGTACACTTTGTACATTTTTAATGTGAAGCTTAATTTGAAGATGAGGTTGCAGTGCAGCACTGCAACTGAAAATTGCTTAACAATACCATTGATGTATGAGCCATAAAAAACCTTGCTAAGCTGTCCCTGCAGAACTCAGAGTAATAAAAAGGTGTTCTTTTGCACTGAGGTGAACAGACATGGTTGACTGCATCTAGGGAGCTGTTCTGTTAAATGAGAAAGTGCCATTTCTTTCCTGTCAGTACAGACCAATTTAAGATACTCAGAGATTTAGTTAGCACAGGGTACAGGATTTAATGAAATAGACACAACAGCAAACAAACCAAAGCTGTGGTCAAAGCTTTCAGTCAGGTCGTGTGGAGGATTGATATTACATCTGTGGCACATGTGGTATAAAAAAAGAGAAGAGCCTAGAAACTTTTCCAGTCTCACTTCTACGTTTCAGAGAAGCAATATAAAAACTCAGTGGAAAAGGTCTAAAACTTGTCACCTTCATTTCTTTCAAAGGATCAAGGCAGGTATTTCTACCCACATCAAACAGCTGGTGTTACAAGTTCTCTCTCCAAGAGAATTTCAGCTTTACCTTCAAACAACAGATCCTGTTTATAAACCCCAGAGCCACAGAACGTTAGGGGTTGGAAGGGACCTCAAAAGGTCATCCAGGCCAACCCCCCTGCTAGAGCAGGAGCACCCAGGGCAGGTCACACAGGAAGACATCCAGGTAGGTTGTGAATGTCTCCAGAGAAGGAGACTCCACAAACTCTCTGGGCAGCCTGTTCCAGGGCTCTGGCACCCTCATAGGGAAGAAGTTTTCCTTCTGTTCCCATGGCAGCTCCTCTGCTCCAGCTTGCACCTGTTGCCCCTTGTCATATCATTGGACATCACTGAGTGGAGCCTGGCTCCATCCTCCCAACACTCACCCTTCACTTTTATAAACATGAAGGAGGTCACCCCTCAGGCTTTTCTGAGCCCCAGCTCTCTCAGCCTTTCCTGAGAAGAGAGATGTTCCACTCCCTTCATCAGCTAAATGCTCAGCTTTGTGTGATGGATATTTCTATTGTGAACTGATGCTTCTCCTCCAAATGATTCCTCCTCCAAGAGGAAAGGAAACACACAGGTTCAGTAAATTGAGTGGGAAGCAGCTTCTCTCACTTGAGAGGTCCTTGCACAGGCTGATTAAATCCTACAAAAAATTGATTCACAGTTTGTGCAGCTACACCTGTGGCTTTCTGTATAAATAGTTCCAGAGAGGAATGGAAGTTAACTATCTAACCTACACGCAACCTCATCTGTCAACATGGCTTCATTAACCCAACTGTCATTACACCAGAAACTGGTGCTGGAGACAGTGCAGAGGAGGGCAAGGAAGCTGGGAAGGGCCTGGAGAATAAATCTGATGAAGAGAGACTGAAGTAGCTGGGGATGGTTAGTGTGGAGAAGAGGAGGCCGAGGGGAGACCTCATTGCTGTCTACAACTACCTGAAAAGAAGTTGTGGAGAGGCTGCTGCTGGTCTCTTCTCCCAGGTAACTAGTGACAGAACAAGAGGCAATGGCCTCAAGCTGCAGCTGGGTAGGTTTAGACTGGACAGTAGGAAAAAAATTCCCAGCAAGAGTGGTCAGGGACTGGAATGTGCTGCCCAGGGAGGTGGCTGAGTCCCCAAGCCTGGCTGTGTTTAAAGGTGGTTTGGATGTGGTTGGGGCTATGGTTTAGGAGTGTCCCTTTTGTACAGTAGGGTTGTGGGTTGGACTTGGTGATCCTGAGAGTCTCTTCCAGCCTGAATGTTTCTGTGATTCTGAGATCATCTACTTCAACCTCCCTGTTGCCATGGCTTGACATAAACACACAGATGGATTATTTCCCCCCCCCCCCCAGTAAGTTCTTTTAATAAATACAGTGCTATTTATCTATAACGGAAATTAAAATCAAAGTACCTGTTCCAGTAGCTCCAAAACTGGTCCTGCAAGTAGGCTTGGTGGCTGCTTTCATCACCGAATGAGGCTTTGCTTTCAATCCAGTGAATGATGTGTCCTTCAACAGCTAGGGTGACAGCAGAAAAGAAACAGTGTTCAGACAGCAGGTTGAGGGAGGTGATTCTCCCCCTCTGCTCTGCTCTGGTGAGACCACACCTGGAGCACTGTGTCCAGTTCTGGAGCCTCTATTACAGGAAGGATCTGGAGGTGCTGGAAGGTGTCCAGAGAAGGGCCATGAGGATGAGCAGAAGGCTGGAGCTGCTCTGCTATGAGGACAGACTGAGGGAGTTGGGGCTGTTCAGTCTGAAGAAGAGAAGGCTCTGAGGAGACCTAATTGTGGCCTTCCAGTATCTGAAGGGGACTACAGGAATGTAGCCCACTGGGCATACAAGAATGCTGGGGAGGGACTTTTGAGGGTGTCAGGGAGTGATAGGACTGGGGGGAATGGACCAAAACTAGAAATGGGGAGATTCAGATTGCATGTTAGGAAAAAGTTCTTCCCCATGAGGGTGGTGAGAGACTGGCACAGGTTGCCTCAGGGAGGTGGTGGAAGCCTCATCCCTGGAGGTTTTGAATGTCAGGCTGTATGTGGCTGTGAGCAACGTGCTGCAGTGTGAGGTGTCCCTGCCCATGGCAGGGGGGTTGGAACTGGCTGAGCCTTGAGGTTCCTTCCAACCCTCCCAATTCTGTGATTCTGTGATCCTATAATATACCTCACTTAAATACCCATAATATTTTAGCATCAACACTTCCACACAGAATAAAATGATAACAATGATTTAAAAAGCCTTACCTACTGGGACTTCTAAAATGAAGTCTGGTGTTTTGTCATAACCCTTTGCACGAAGCTGATCTTCAGCTACACAGAGAGAACGAGAACTATTGTTTATAAAACTACTCTATTAAGTAGACAGCAGCATAATTAATTTTATTTTAAATAAGAGTGGAAGAATTACTAATGCAGTCATACATATCTTTCTTATGCATGCAATGCTGTGTCAGATTAAATGAACCTTTGTAGGAAACCTGAAGCATAGATATAAAAATGCTTCTTTGTCATCCCTGCATTTTTATGTCTTCATTATAAACATCATTAATTCAAGCTGTCATCCAGTATTTTATAACACACCCCCCCCCCCCCAAATATTCAAAATAAAGAGGTATTTGCTGATTGAAAGAAGAATCTCCCCACATTAGGACGTGTTAAGATTAATCCTACCAACAGCACAAATGTAGATATACTGCAGCTGTCTCCTTGGGTTTAGTTTAATGTCAGCATAAGGTTGTTTAAAAAGAAATAATAATAAAAAGAACAAGAAAATCCTTCACTCCCAGAAATTTATTGAAGGGGAGAGAAGCCACAATTTGAGTTTCTCCTGCATCCTGCACTCTGTAGAATGCATCCAATTTCAGAACACACACAAGGGCTTAGAAATTCTGTCCATGTTAACCATACAATTTCATAAGGACATATTAACCATATGGACATATTAACCACAGAATTTCATTGCTTACAAATAGCAGGGCTGAATGTTTCAGGAAAGGATGAGCAAAGATACAACTGGAAAAGACAAAAGATGCTGTGTGCTTAAAAGAACAACAATGACAAAAGAAAAAAGCCCAAGCAAGCCCTTCATATTTTCTAAACTGTTGTCCTTGATTTCCAATGCCATTACACTGGTATTTCTCAAACACCATTTCTCCATTAGAATTTGGAGTGACCTGGTCATTCAATTCCAGGCATGGCTTTCTGTCTTCACCCAAGCTCAACTAATGGCCCTACCTAGTAACAAGTAAGGCAATGTAGCCCCTTAACACCTACTGGGCTGTTGACATTGTCATGCATCCCATTCGCCTTTCCACATCACCTTTGATTAAAATTAATGGCCCATTCTCACTGTTGGGGAGCTTATTTCCAATCCATTTATCAGGTTAGGACAGTAGTTTCATGGCCAATGTTCAGAACTGGGGTTTTTTTGAATACTTTTGTGCATACCCTGAAAGGCTCAGCAGTCTGAGTCCAAGTCGCATTTTAGCCACGAGAAAACCAAAAACACTCTTAGAAATCAAAACAAGAAAAACAACAAACCACTCTGAGAAGTCAAAACAGGAAAAAAAACTACTCTTAGAAATCAAAACAAGAAAAAAACCTCTCTTCAAAAACAAAACAACAAGAAAAAAAATCACTCTTTGAAATCAAAACAAGAAAAAGAAACCTCTCTTAAAAACAAGAACAAAAAAACACTTAGAAATCAAAACAGGAAAAAAAAACACTCTTAGAAATCAAAATAAGAAGAAAAAAATCACTGTTGCAAATCAAAACAAGAAAAAAATGACTGTTAGAAATCAAAACAAGAAGAGAAGGGCCACGAGGATGAGCAGAGGGCTGGAGCACCTCTCCTGTGAGGACAGACTGAGGGAGTTGGGGTTGTTCAGTCTGGAGAAGAGAAGGCTCCAAGGTGACCCTTGTGGCCTTCCAGGATCTGAAGGGGGCTGGGGAGGGACTTCTCAGGATCTCAGGAGTGATAGGACTAGGGGGAATGGAATGAAGCTGGAGGTGGGGAGATTCAGGCTGGAGGTGAGGAGGAGGTTCTTCACCATGGGAGTGGTGAGACCCTGGAATGGGTTGTCCAGGGAGGTGGTTGAGGCCCCATCCCTGGAGGTGTTTAAGCCCAGGCTGGATGAGGCTCTGTCCAGCCTGATCTAGTGTGGGGTGTCCCTGCCCATGGCAGGGGGGTTGGAACTGGATGATCCTTGTGGTCCCTTCCAACTCTGACTGATACTATGATACTATACTAAAACCTCTCTTAAAAAACAAAACAATAAGAAAAAAAACACTCTTAGAAATCAAAACAAGACAAAAAAGACTCATAGAAATCCAAATAAGAAAAATTCACCCTTAGAAATCAAAACAACAAGAAAAAAAAACACTCTTAGAAACCAAAACAAGAAAAAAAACACTCTGAAACACCAAAACAAGAAGAAAAAAAACACTCTTGGAAAACAAATCAAGAAAAAAAAGACTCTTAGAAATAAAAAGAAGAGAAAACCCACCCCTAGAAATAAAAAGAAGGAAAAAACCACCCTTAGAAATCAAAACAAGAAGGAATGAAATCTCTCTTAGCAATCAAAACAAAAGACTCTTAGAAATAAAAAGACTAAAACCACCCTTAGAAATCAAAACAAGAAGAAAAAATCACTCAGAAAGCAAAACAAGAATAAAAACCACTCTTAGAAATCAAAACAAGAAGAAGAAAAATCTCTTTTAGCAATCAAAACAAGAAAAAAAAAGACTCTTGGAAAGAAAAAGACTAAAACCACCCTGAGAAATCAAAACAAGAAGAAAAAAATCAATCTTAGAAATCAAAACAAGAATAAAACCTCTTAGAGATCAAAACAAGAAGGAAAAAAACCGCTCTCAGGAATCAAAACAAGAAGAAAATCTCTCTTAAAAACCAATCAAAAATCACTCTTAAAAAATGAAGCAATAAGAATAAAATCACTCTTAGAAAACCAAACAAGAAGAGAAAACCACTCTCAGAAATCAAAGCAAGAAAAAAAGACTTAGAAATGAAAAGAAGGAAAAAACCACCCTTAGAAATCAAAACAAGAATAAAAACCACTCTCAGAAATCAAAACAAGAATAAAAGACTTAGAAATGAAAATAAGGAAAAACCACTCTTAGAAATCAAAACAAGAAGAAAAAACTTTAAAAACTTTAAAAACCAAAACAAGAACAAAGAAAATCACTCTCAGAAATCAAACCAAGGAATAAAAAGAGACTCTTAAAAAGAAGATAACAAAAAACACCCTTAGGAATCAAAACAAGAAAAAAATCTACTCTTGGGAATCAAAAGAAGAAGAAAAAATCTCTCCTAGCAATCAAAAGAAGAGAAATAAAACTCTTAGAAATAAAAGTAAGAAAAAAAATCACCCTTAGAAATCAAAATAAGGAGAAGAACCACCCTTAGAAATCAAAATAAGGAAAAACACTCCATTAGAACTCAAAACACACAAAAAAACCCACTCCTAAAAATTTACACAAGAAAAAAATCCCACACAGAAATAAAACCAAGAAAAAAGGAAACTTCTCTCTCATTGAAGAATGTGAGGCTGAAGGATTGGGTTTTTATATAGTGAACTCATGCCGGAGGTAGGACAGGAGTCATTTTGGTTGTAGATTCGCTTCAGTGTAAGCTGCAATAGCTTTTTATTCTCTTTTATAGCTGTAGTATTTCTTTTGACAATGGAGAGTATTCCTTCAGTGTAGGCACACTCTATTGTAAATACAAGTCTTGGCAAGGGAGCCCTTCATTGTCTCTGGAACGTGTCCAGAGAAGGGCAACAAAGCTGGGGAGGGGTCAGGAGCACAGCCCTGTGAGGAGAGGCTGAGGGAGCTGGGGTTGCTTAGCCTGCAGAAGAGGAGGGTCAGGGGAGACCTTATTGCTGTCTACAACTCCCTGAAGGGAGGCTGTAGCCAGGTGGGGGTTGGTCTCTTCTCTCAGGCAACCAGCACCAGAACAAGAGGACACAGTCTCAAGCTGTGCCAGGGGAGGTTTAGGCTGGATGTGAGGAAGAAATTCTTCCCAGAAAGAGAGATTGTCCATTGGGATGTGCTGCCCAGGGAGGCGGTGGAGTCACCATCACTGGACGTGCTCAAAAGGGACAGGATGTGGCACTTGAAGCCATGGTTTAGTAGTCATGAGGTGTTGGGTGATAGGTTGGACTTGATGATCTCTGAGGTCTTTCCCAACCTCATTGATTCTATGATTCTATGATTCTATGATCACCCAATTAGCTATTAAGCTTTTCTAGGATTTGGAGACAGACTTCATTGTTGGCTGTTTCGGTCAAATGTAGATTGTCATATTAATGAAGCATATTAGAAAGATTCTACATTAACAGAACCTCTGGACAGAGTTTTATACTATGGCATAAAGATGAATCAATGTTCTACATGAGCTCTGAATCTTGATAAAATAAAAAGTGGGGAAAAAAAAATCTCCATAGCCAGGATGGCCAGGGAAGTGATTCCCTCCCTCTACTCACCCCCCTTCAGGTACTAGAAGGCTGCTATTAGGTTTCCTTGAGAAATTCCAATGAGAGTGATTGCCCATTGGAATGTGCTGCACAGGAAGGTGGTGGAGTCACCATCATTGGAGGTGTTCAGGAGGAGACTTGATGGGGTGCTTGGTGTCATGGTTTATTTGTTTAGGTGGGTTGGATTGGTTGATGGGTTGGACACCATGATCTTGAAGGTCTCTTCCAACCTGGTCTATTCTATTCTATTCTATTCTATTCTATTCTATTCTATTCTATTCTATTCTATTCTATTCTATTCCATTCCATTCTATTCTATTCCATTCCATTCCATTCCATTCCATTCCATTCCATTCCATTCCATTCCATTCCATTCCATTCCATTCCATTCCATTCCATTCTCCAGGCTGAACAACCCCAACTCTTGCAGCCTGTATGTACAGGGGAGGTTCTCCAGCCCTCTGAGTGTCTTCATGGCCCTCCTCCAGACCTGCTCCAGTGGTTCCATGTCCCTCAGCAGACTCCTTCCATCAAAAATTCTCAGTCACTTTTCAAATAATCTGACACTAACACATGGCTGGAAAGAGTCTTGTTGTTGTTTGTTTTATGCCTGATTCGGAAAGTTTTCACTCGGTTTTTGGAATGTTTTTACTTCGTTTCTCCTAATGTTTTGTACTACGATAAACACTGGAAAAATCTGTTGAAGCCCGTGTTTATTATCCATGGGAGTTGTCTGTCATGTGAAGGAACATAATTACTACTTCCTGAAGTGCTTTAAAGCCTTAGAACTCAAAGGGGAAAAAAATAGAATCAAATTACAGAAACTCCCCAACCCAGACCTTGACAGGCTGGAGAGCTGGGCCCATGACGACCTCATAAGGCTCAACAAGACTAAGGGCAAGGTCCTGCATCTGGGTCAGGGCAATCCCAGGCACCAATATAGGCTGGGCAGCAACTGGCTTGAGAGCAGCCCTGAAGAAAAGGACCTGGGGGTGCTGGGGGAGGAGAAGCTCAACAGAAGCCAGCAGTGAGCACTTGCAGCCCAGAAAGCCAACCAGAGCCTGGGCTGCAGCAAGACAAGCATAGCCAGCAGGGCCAGGGAGCTGATTCTTCTCTGATCCACTCTGCTGAGACCCTACTTGGAGCACTGTGTCCAGTTCTGGAGCCCCTAGTACAAGAAGGCTCTGGAGGTGCTGGAATGTGTCCAGAGAAGGGCCATGTGGATGAGCAGAGGGCTCAGAGAGCTCCTCTCCTATGAGGACAGATTGAGGGAGTTGGGGCTGTTCAGTCTGGAGAAGAGAAGGCTCCAAGGAGACCAAATTGTGGCCTTCCAGTATCTGAAGGGGGCTACAAGAAAGCTGGGGAGGGACTTTTGAGGGTGTCAGGGAGTGATAGGACTATGGGGAATGGAAAACAAGAAATGGGTAGATTCAGATTGGATGTTAGGAAGAAGTTCTTCCCCATGAGGGTGGTGAGAGACTGGCACAGGTTGCCCAGGGAGGTGGTGGAAGCCTCATCCCTGGAGGTTTCTCAGGCCAGGCTGGATGTGGCTCTGGACAACCTACTGTAGTGTGAGGTGTCCCTGGCCATGGCAGGGGGGTTAGAACTAGATTATCCTTGATGTCCTTTCCAACCCTAACAATTCTATGATTCTATGTTTCAGACTGGTCCAGGAGCTAGAGGCAGCCTTCTGCACCTTAAAAGATCCTTTAGCTCTTACATGGATTAAGAAAATAATTTAACCACTGCTTGAAATCCAGCCCATAGCAGCTTTGACAGGTACATTTATGCATCCTTGGATATGAAAATGATGTTGAACCAGGCCTAATAAGTAGTTTCTCTACATATTCCCCATTAATTTAGATTTCCAACAAAACTGCAGCTTCATCTTTACCGTAACTTCACACTCAATCATGACCATTTAACACATCATTGTTCTTATACTAGCCTCTGGATATAACAAAGGAACAAAACAATTCTTCTGTTGGTGCATGAATGAGCAGCAACTGCAAATTTAAGATGACAGCAGAAAACACCGATCAGATGTCATGATTTATATCCAGACTGCTACTGAGGGATGACTTGGTGGGAACCAAAGGAGGACAGGATTCCAGACAAAGAATCATAGATTGGTTTGGGTTGGAAGGGACCTCTAAAGGCCATCCAGTCCAAAACCCTTGCAGTCAGCTGGGACATCCTCCACTAGATCAGGTTGCTCAGAACCTTGTCCAGCCTGACCTGGAGTATTTGCAGGATGGGGCCTCAACCACCTCCCTGGGCAACCTCTTGTGGTGTTCACCACCTCCAAGGTGCAGAACTTGTTTCTAATATCCAATCTAAATCTGCCCTTCTCTCATTTCAAATCACTGCCCCTCATCCTATCAGTGCAGGCCTTCGGGAACAGTCCCTCCCCAGCCTTGTAGGCCTCCTTAAGGTGCTTGAAGGCCACTGTCAGGTTGCCCTGGAGCCCCTTCTCTTCTTCAGGCTCTCTACTCCAGGTCCATAGCTACCCATATAGCTAAAAGCTGTCCTAATATACTCATGACAAAGACACAGAAAAATAAAGGTTTCAGTAAGGCAGGTGAAGCCATTAGGTCTGTTTTGAGAGAATGCTGCCATTGATACTTCAATCTTAGGCAAAATGATAAGGTTTTGAGAGCTGCTCTTCTGCTGAAGAGAGGATGTGGTAGGTGAGAAGTGGGTAAATAAAATGCAAACCTCATTAGTTTGCATAGGTTTTAAATCAATTACTGAATGAATCCAAAGAATAAACTTTAGAATAAACCAAAGTTTATTCTTCAGACCTTTAGTGTCCAAAAGCTAGCTGCTCCAGAAACAGACAAATGATACCCTGAACCTGAAAAGCTGTTTCATGCTCCAGGACTGTACTGGGACAATTGATATTAACTGTGTCAGAATACAGAATTAACCAGGTTGGAAAAGACTTCAGAGATCATCAAGTCCAACCTATCACCCAACACCATCTAATCAACTAAACCATGGCACTGAGCCTCATCCAGGCTCTTCTTAAACACCTCCAGGGATGGTGACTCCACCACCTCCCTGGGCAGCACATTCCAATGGCCAATCTCTCTTTCTGGGAAGAATTTCTTCTTGACACCCAGCCTAAACTTCCCCTGGTGCAGCTTGAGACTGTGTCCTCTTGTTCTGTCACAGGTTGCCTGGGAGAAGAGATCAACCCCCACCTGGCTACAACCTCCCTTCAGGTAGTTGTAGACAGCAACTTGCCCTTGCCTGTGCTTTCTTCTCCTGCAACAGACTCTCTGTTGCCCATATAAACATGGCTGATACAAACCCTTGCTGTTCTTGAAGAGCAGTACACTGAATACCAACTTAACATGGAAACCACAAGAATTCAGTTTCTTTAACAGGTGTTAAAAAGCCACAGAATTGCAAGCACAGCAATCCAAGTCATCTCAAAAACTGGAATGCAGTCTTATTCCTAGCCTAAGAAAGCCTGAGTTTGTTGACCTGTAGGAAACACTGTCATCTCTACTGCTTCCCTCAGGTTTTGTTCAAGCAGTTGTGGAGCTAATGTTGCCAAAAGGAAAGATTTTGTCATGAGGCACTCTCGAGGGTCCACCTTGCAGATACTTAAGGCTTTTGAGTTCTTTTGTTTGTTTGGATAGTATTTCCCCCCAGTAAAATCGTATCTAGAGCCTTGGAGGCACATGCAAAGCACAGAAGCAATAAATAGAACCACTGAATGCATCTTAAATCATGCCTAAACAATACTTCAGTATACATAAAAATGTAAACAATAAATTAAGCTTTATGCTGTAATCAGTTAACCCATTGGAGAGACTTTCATTTGACAGCACAAATTTCTATGAGACTTTATGTCCAAAGACAAAAATTGATGCTTACCCAAGGTCATGAAACATTACAATTTACACCTGATTTGTGTACTCCACGGGCCAAATAAAATGATAATTGTTGGGCTGAGGATTCATTAGCGAGTCCTCTAAGCCCATTCCCTTGTATCGTGACAGGATTGATTTCTTTACCACCTTTGATGGATGAGATTCAAGCCTAGCCTTGAATTTTTCATCGAAGGTGATTCCATAACCTTCCCTGGCAGTTTGGTTTACACTTATTGTTCCTGCAACTCTTCAGTCTTTTAACTCACCATCATCTGGGCAATTACAGCTTAAGCCTGCCACCTGTATCTCTGCCCATACAGCCAAGCAGGAAAAACCACCTCCTGCCATTTTCATAGTGCCACGGGCAAGCTTGGATACAAGAGAGAGAAAGAGAGGAGAAGGGAGAGAGAGAGAAGAGAGGAAGAGGACAGAGAGGAGAGAAAGAGAGGAGAAGGGGAGAGAGAGAGAAGAGAGGAAGAGGACAGAGAGGAGAGAAAGAGAGGAGAAAGGGAGAGAGGGAGAGAAGACAGAGAGAGAGAGAGGAGAAAGGGAGAGAGAGAGGGGAGAGAGGTAGAGGAGAGAGAGATTCCCAAATTCCTGCCTTTTCATCTTTCTTCTCTCAAGTAGAAGAGCACACTAACTCTGTTCCTTCATCACATGGACAAAACCTTTTAAAAACCTTAGCAATCTTTCTAATTCCTTAAATTTAAGGCTTCCAAAAAACCCTTAACCTGAATCTTAACTTTAGGAGAGATGAGAATTTCTGGGGAAACCCAGCAAAGTTCCTTAGTGTAGTACAAAAATTCAACCACTAACAAGAGAGAGCATTTCACTTTGTTAGTGTCTCATCACATAATGAATCTGAGATCTACGAAGTCCTTGTGAAGTTTGTTGCCACAGTAAGAGAAATTATGCTTTAAACACTTTAATCATTGTTGTAATGGCACCCATAGAGAAGAAACATAGTGCAGGCTAAGAGGAAAAGAAAAAGAAGGAAAGAAAATAACTTCCCAAATAATTAATCCTTAGAAAAAAACCCCAACTCTTAAATGCAGGGATTGTGAAGAGAATATTTGTATTGCTTGGGAGGCAGGGGGCAAAAATTCAGCAGAAACTGCACAGAAAGCTAAATGAGTGAATCCTCTGGCAGTTCTTTAATACATAAAGCATTCTGAAGCTAATATTTTTTATGCTTCCCCTAAGTCTCATAAGGCCTAGATTATGGCTAATATCTCATGACACCAAAAGTAATACTGCAGCAGATATTAAAGCATTTTTCCCAGCTACTTATTCTATAAAATATTAATTGCAAGCCTGTGCCTGTGCTGTATATATAGGGTATTAGGTAACTGAGTTCCTGCTCAGTTCTAAATCAATAAAAGGTAACATGTACAGCATCAATCATTTTTTACTCATCCTTTACTACCTAATACAAAGGCTGTTGAGGCTTTTTTTTTTTTTTTCCCCTTAAGTAAACAGTCACCAAAATCTTTGAAGTTAAGGATTCACTGGGTGGCCTCTACCAGCAATTCTTACCTATGAAAGAGAGATTTCTTTCCAGGAGCATTTCTCGCAGCAAGACTTCATGCTCGTGTCCAATTGCACTGCGAAGTTTAGGTTAAGGAATGGGAGATGGTTGTGGAAAAGAACCAACTTCAGGAAAAGAAAGTTCACAGGTAAAAAAAAAAAAAAAAATCCTGATGAAATTGATTTGCCTTCATCTGCATTTCAGAAGTGATCAGTGATTGGAACTCTTTGATATTCCTTACAGGGATTTTCAGAGGCGTTTTAGCACTTTGTGAAAAACAGACTGCTGTATCTATCAGCATATATTTCATAGTTTCATAGTTTCATAGTTTCATACAGGGTTGGAAGGGACCACAAGGATCATCTAGTTCCAACCCCCCTGCCATGGGCAGGGAAACCCCACACTAGATCAGGCTGGACAGAGCCTCATCCAGCCTGGTCTTAAACACCCCCAGGGACGGGGCCTTGACCACCTCCCTGGACAACCCATTCCAGGGTCTCACCACTCTCATGGTGAAGAACCTCCTCCATTTCATGAAATTAAGACCCATTAGATCATATTTATTCAGTATAAATAAGGATAATAATTCCACTTTTTTTGCTTGTTTTTCCCCTCCAGTGTAAGAGAAAGTGTGAGATTAAAACATGTAATTAAATACCTTTTAGTTGCTCTTCACTGCCTAGTGGATCAATTCAGCAAGGAATGCAATAAAATGTTTTTTTCCCTTTATATTCAGAAATTGATAAGCATTAAATCCATCTGAAACACCTCACCGTAAGAAAACATCCTTTTAATTGCTTTGTTCAGAAGCATGAACTAATGACAGGGAAAGATGAAATAATACTTGACGGTGAAGTCCTTTTCACTTCTCTGAGGGCCCGTGGATCCAAGACATCACAAGCATTTTTAAGGTATCCTCCTAGAGGTCAAAGTTGTGGAATATCATGGTAAAGGATCTTACATTAAAAAGAGTTAAGTTCCTAATTCTGTTTAGAATATCTTCTGACCATTTGAACTACAGATTATTTTACCATTAGAGTGCAGGACTTAACCTAGAATCACAGGATGGTTTGGGTTGGAGTGACCTCCACAGCTCATCTATTCCCTGCGGTCATTAGAGACATCCTCCACTAGATCAGGTTGCTCAGAGCCTTGTCCAGCCTGATGCTGAACAGGGATGGGGACTTGACTACCTCCATGGGCAACCTATTCCAGTCTTCCACCACCCTTAAGATAAAGAACTTCTTCCTAACATCCAATCTGAATCTCCTCTTCTCTCATTTCAAACCACTGTTTCTCATCCTGTTACTGCAGGCCTTTGCAAACAGTCCCTCTGCAGCCTTTTTGTTTCCCCCTTCAGGTACTGACAGGCTGCTATTAGGTCTCCTTGGAACCTTCTCTTCCCCAGGCTGAACACCTCCAGGTCCCTTGGCCTGTCCTAATAGCAGAGGTGTTCCAGCTCCCTGGTCATTTTTGTGGCTGTCCTCTGGACCTGCTCCATCAGGTCCATGTCACTCCGGTGTTGAGAGATCCAGAGCTGTATCAATACTGTTATGCTGAGCAGCAAAAAACCTAATTGTATGGAGTCATTTCATATACTAGACAGATGGAGAGATAGACATAGATAGCTCATATATATGTATATATATGTATGTGTATACGTGTACATGTATATATACATATATATCATGGAATCATAGAATTGTCAGGGTTGGAAGTGACCTCAAGGATCAGCCAGTTCCAACCCCCCTGCTATGGGCAGGGACACCCCACACTACAGCAGGTTGCTCACAGCCACATCCAGCCTGGCCTTCAAAACCTCCAGGGATGAATTTTCTACTACCTCCCTGGGCAACTTATTCCCGTGTCTCACCACCCTCCTGGGGGAGAACTTCTTCCTAACACCCAATCTAAATCTACCCACTTTTAATTTTGCTCCATGCCCCTTAGTCCTATCACTACCTGACACCCTAAAAATGTCATAGAATCGACCAGGTTGGAAAAGACCTCAGAGATCATCAACTCCAACCTTTATACACAGATACATACAACACATCTGTGTGTATATATGTGTACATATATATATGCACACACAGTTTTCATCAATTGAAACCCTGTATTATTTTAAGCTCCTACCAGCTACAGAACAAAAGGGGCAAATTAAGAACAGCAAAAACGGAAGAAGAATGCTGCAAACAGAATTTATAATGCACCACAAGCAGAAACACTTAGACTTAGTCTATAATAATACCTGGTATTGATGTATGGCAATGACCATGGGGCAAAACTTGTAAATAACCTCCCAAGCCATTTTCTACTCCTGCAATCCAGCAGCCTGGTTTCCCGTAAGCATCTGAACTATTACTGAAAAATAGCCTCTTGGCATTTACAAAGAGGTTGACTTCATACTTTAGTTCATGCATATACAATTAGATAGTTATATTTAAAATCAATATGCAATCCTTCAGAAGGCATTATGCTTTTAAAACCTTAACTTTGAATTGATTTTTAACTATTTTATGCACCTCAGAATTAACATCTAATTCAGCAACATGCTCACAGATAATGCACTAGCAGGGCTTAGTATTTTCTGGGCCAAAATGGAATTGAAAAACTCATTATTCTCATTGATCATAGAATCATAGTATGGTTTGGGTTGCAAGGGACCTCCAAAGGTCATATAATCCAAAGTAGGGACATCCTCCACTACATGAGTTTGCTCAGTGCCTTGTCTAGCCTGCTGTTGAGTATCTCCAGGGATGGGGTTTCAACTACCTTCTGGGGCAACCTGTGCCAGTGTTCCATCACCCTCCTGGTAAAGACTCGTTCCTCACATCTAATCTAAATCTCTTCTCTCATTTCAAACCACTGCTTCTCATTCTGTCACTGCAAGCCATTGCAAACAGTCCCTCTGCAGCCTTCTTGGAGCCCCCTTCAGGTACTGGCAGGCTGCTATTAGGTCTCCCTGCAGCCTACTCTTCCCCAGGCTGAACAACCCCAGTTCCCTCAGCCTGTCCTCATAACAGAACTGCTTTGGCCCCTGTGTATTCAATAATTTTACTTGAAGAGCAGGCCCTGAGGTTGAAATTGTTTATTTGATAGCAGACCTAGGGTTTCTTCCAGAGCTAGCCTCATTTCCTTTAAGAAGAAGAGGAAGTAAAACAGCAGCCTAACAAAAGTAGATATACATTTAAAAACACTAATCAGTCAGTCCCACCTGAATTGCATCGAGTTAAAACTCATACTGGCAGTGAAGCAATACTTTGGCAGGGGCCTTGGACTCAGTGATCTCTGCAGGTCCCTTCCAACCTCTAATGTTCTATGATTCTAATGCCATAAAGCCGAACACTGTTTTGGCAACTTATTAATCACAGAACAGTTGAGACCGGAAGGCATCTCCAGAGATCATCCAGTCCAACTCCGCCGCTCAAAGCGTGGCCAGCTTAACAGAAAACCAGACATGCATTTCAATTTATCAACACCAAAGAGGTTCAATCAGGCAGATGAAGGTGTAGGCACCAAACTGACAGCTTCCCATGGTCCATCTGATTTTTGTTGAACAGTGTAACAGAAAGCTCGGCGCTGACCCTCTTGGCTGATTGAATGTAAAACGGAGGAGTACGAAACGCAGTTTGTGAAGCAGAACTTTATGTCAGGTTAAAGCTAGACACATCTCTTCCACACAGACTAAGCTCGTCAATTGTGCACCTAAAATTTTATGGGAAAGGATACTGTTTGATGCAGTCCACCAGTGGTCCATAACAGCAGTCATTCACAGTGCACTGCAGGAGAATGAGAGAAGTAGTATAGAGACGGGCAACCACACGGCCATTAGAGTTAAGCAGTACTCTTAAAACCCAGTAATTACTTTTCTTCCAAAAGGCTCTCAGATGCTGCTCAGATTTAATCACAGAAAAACAAAAACTGCAGGCTTTTATTCACTATAAAAGCAAGCTATTAAAAAAAAGCCAACCGCTCCCCTCACAAACATTGCGTTGCCATTTATGGTGCACCCTGACCTCACTGATAGTTTACGATGACAGTAATTAAATGAGGTTTAAAAATCTTCTTGGGTTTTTTTTTTTTTCTCCTCTTTTGCTCTGCTAGGCAGATAACAGCATTACCACAGGGGGGAAGAAAAAAAATCACAAAAAGAGAGAAGGAAAAAACAAACAGAAGAAAAAGACAAAAGTGATTAATACCTGATAGACTTGATTTGCTAGAACTCCATCTGGAATCTGAGAAGGGTCCCGCAGCATACTGTTTATAAGGGTTTTGGAGGCTAGGGAAACAAAAGAATAAAAACATAGGAAAAAAAACCCTGTTAGCTCAGTTAGCCACTTGGCAGCAAGAGAGGCTTGCCTCCTGAAGGAAAATATTTGGGGGAGTTGGAGGCTATGATACCTTTAAAATTTAGTTACAGATTTTGAGCAGCAAAGTGGAAAAAGATAAATAGGTCACTATTGGGTGTAAAAAGGAAAGCTAAAGGTAATTCTGAACAATTTCATTGGAGAGAATATCCACTATAAGACTGGCTGTAGCAAAACATTTATTCCTCTTTTCTGATCTCTCCTCTTCTCACTTTGCTCGGGAGAGACTGACCTGCTTTCCGCTGACCTTGGCTGCATTATTTTGGTTCAGTCTAACCACTGCTTTCTCTCTGCTCCTTTCTCCCTTTTGGTCAGGAGGTGGGGATGGGGGTCAGAGGGACAGTTTCCCTGGTCTCTGACCAGGGGGAGTTTCACAGAATCACAGAATTAACCAGGTTGGAAATGACCTTTGAGATGATCAAGTCCAATCTCTCACCCAACACCATCTAATCAACTAAACCATGGCACCAAGCACCCCATCCAGTCTTTTCCTAAACACCTCCAGTGATGGTGACTCCACCACTTCCCTGGGCAGCACATTCCAATGGCCAATCTCTCTTTCTGTGAAGAATTTCTTACTAATCTCTAGCCTAAACCTCCCCTGGCACAGGTCCCCTGCTATTTGTTAATTGTAAATATTGTAAATCCTGTCTATTTTGTACATATCCATTGCATTCCATTGCAGATTGTAGTTTTGCTTGCAAATACAGCTTCCATTTGCTTCCAACTGAGTAATTCTGGCAAGCTGATGTTGGGGGTGGGGTGGAATTTTAACCCACCACAACATTGATGATGGTGACAATTTTGAAATGGATCCAGCCAGCAACTATAAACCTACACATTTGTAGCTGCTTACTGATTCTGTTAGAATTAGCTCTAAAAGTCATAGAATCAACCAGGTTGGAAGAGACCTCCAAGATCATCCAGACCAACCTAGTCAATCAACTACACCATGGCACTAAATGCCTCATCCAGTCTGTTCTTGAAGACTTTTCTTGAAGGATGGCAACTCCACCACCTCCCTGGGCAGCCCATTCCACTGGCAAAGTCTTGGAACACTAAAGGATTTTCTTAGCCTTCTCTTCTCCAGACTGGACAGCCCCAATTCTGTCAGTCTGTCTTCATAGGAGAGGCACTCCAGCCCTCTGCTCATCCTCATGGCCCTTCTCTGGACACATTCCAGCACCTCCAGATCTTTCCTGTACTAGAGAAACCAGAAGTGGATGCAGTATTCCAGGTAGGGTCTCAGCAGAGCAGAGTAGAGGGGGAGAATCACCTCCCTCAACCTGCTGGCTGTGTTTCTCTTGATGCAGCCCAGGATGTGGTTGGCTTTCTGGGCTGCAAGTGCTCACTGCTGGCTCATGTTGAGCTTCTCCTCCACCAGCAACCCCAGGTCCTTTTCTTCAGGGCTGCTCTCAAACCAGTCCCTGCCCAGCTTGGGATTGCCCTGAGCCAGATGCAGGACCTTGTGAGAGATGGCACTGGTGAACGTTTCAACAAAAGCAGGTCATATGCTCTTCTTACTTAAGCTGCCTCTAGCTGTGGTCAAACTGAGTAGGTGGTTGAACCGAATAAAGGCAGAGCCGGCTGTAACACATTTCTTTTACATGTTGAAATTAATTCCATTTGCTTTGCAATTATGGGAACGTCAAAGTAATAATTTAATGCCATTTTTGCAGACCTTAGCAGAAATAGGCAGGGCACATCTAAGAAAATTAAACACAGGGAAAGGAAACTCCTCTAAAGGTAGCAGTGCTCAAAGGAGATAAAGAACACTTCATATTTACATTCTAACACAGCTGCAGTACAGCATTAAGGTTACAGCGATGGCCTTGTGAACTTACATCTTGCTGTTCTTGTGTTATAAGGGAGGAGAGGGGGAAAAAAAAAGCAAGGGCTGATGTGGGAACAAAGTACTGTCAGCAATCTACCCTTTAAACTGCTTAGACCCGGAAGGCACGCTCATTGCTTTATTTCTTTGCTCATTTTTCTCCAAGATTGGTACATCTGAACTACCTTTCTACAGATCTATACAGCACCACTGCTCAGCAAGAAAAAGAGAGTTATATTTTCCCCTTGAGTTAGGACGCCTCATGACAAATGATAATGGATAATCAATAAACTGGGAAATATGAGGCCACAAACTTTATGAAGCCAAGAGACATATTACTTCTGAACAACACTCATTTCCCTTAACAAAGTCACTACTAGACTGTGCCTAATAATCTGAAAGAAAATCAAAGGACCTGCAACCACATCAGCAATATTGGCAACTTATTCCACTTTAATGGCATTTTGATTGATTTTTCTGCCTAATGGTAGTTTTATACTGTAGATTTGACGCTGCTTCTGCAAAATAGTTGTGTGTAATAAACATCCCCGAAGGCAAACAGTGAACATTAAGGTTCTTGTCTTACTAGGAGTCATAATTGAAGCTTGACCAACATTGCCTTTGGCCTTTTTAAAGAAATCTTTTTGCAAAAGCCATTCCTTTCTGGTTCTCCCTTTCCTGCGAAGAACTTGATGTGTGATCAAGGCGTTGGGTTTAAAAAATTCATAAACAGGGCTGACCTTGGCGGTGACTTTGTGTGTTTCAGTAAAGCATTGACCTGCTGGAAATGGAGACCCCGGCGCTAATAAATCAAGCACATTTAAAATGAGTTACCCTAATGCTCATTCATCACGGCTGTAATGCCATTTGCCGCCGAGGATTCGCCGGCCTGCGCAAACACTGCAGTAAATAATAACACTTGAACATCTCTGCATCGCTGCAGCTTCTCCCACCGCAAGCATACGTTTATTAAAGAGCCTTTATTAGATAGCCAGACTAACAGGCAAAAAAAAAAGCTGAGAGAGGTGGTGGTGGTGAGGGGTTTTTTTTTGGGGGGGGGGGGAAGGAATGCAAATGGCATTTTTCTTTTGTTTTTTTGTCTCCCAAATGGGGGAGGAGGAGAAGTCATCATCCCTCATAGAGAAATGAATTATTTCTTATTTCCCTGCATTTATTTCTTTAGCTAGGCATTTATTTCTTTATTTAGGCATTCATTTCTTTATTTAGGCATTCATTTCTTTATTTTAGGCATTTATTCCTTTATCTAGGCATTTATTCCTTTATCTAGGCTTTTATTCCTTTATCTAGGCTTTTATTTCTTTATCCAGGCATTTAATTTTTAATCTAGGCATTCACTTTTTGAATCCAGGCATTCAGTTTTTAATCTATGCAGTTATTTATCTATCAATCTATCTATGCAGTCATTTATTTCTCTCTGCATTTAGTTTAACTCTCCAAGCATTTATTTATTTATTTAGTTAGTTAGTTAGTTAGTTAGGCATTTAATTTTTTTTTTCATTCAGTTTGTTTCTCTATGCATGTTATTTATTTATTTATCTGTCCATTTAATTTATCTCTATTTTTCATTGCATTTATTAATGTAGGCATTTATTTCTTTATTTCTCTAGGCATGTATTTTCTTAACTATTTATTTTTTTCATCTAGGCATTTATTTATTTCTCTGTGCATTTAGTTTGTTTCTCTATGCATCTATTTATTTATTTATTTATTTATTTATTTATTCCCCCTCCCATTTTTTATTGCATTTATTTATCTGTGCATTTATCTTTTTATCTATGCATTTACTTATTTCTCTGTGCACTTAGTTTATTTCTCCAGGCATTTAGTTCTTTATTTATGCCTTCATTTATTTACTTCTCTCTTTCTTTCCTGTTTGTTTCCTATTTTTATTACATTTGTGTTTCTTCTCTATGCATTTATGTTTTTCTCCATGCATTTATTTCTCTATGCATTTATTTCTCTATGCATTTATTTCTCTATACATTTCTTTATTTCTCTATACATTTCTTTATTTCTCTACACATTTCTTTAGTTCTCTATGCATTTCTTTATTTCTCTATACATTTCTTTATTCCCTCTGCGTTTACTTCCCTATGCACTTATTTCTCCATGTTAATTTTTTTCTCTATGCATTTCTTTATTCCTCTGTGCATTTCTTTACTTATTTATGCATTTATGTATTTATTTATGCATGTATTTATTTTTCTATGCATTTATTTCTCTATGTATTTATTTCTCCTTGCATTTAGTTCTGCATGCATTTATCTCTCCATGCATTTATTCCTTCATGCATTTATTCTTCCATGCATTTAATCCTCCATGCATTTCTTTCTCCATGCATTTATTGAGGGCCTTTTGCTTTATTGCCTTTATTTATTTATTTATCTTAGCATGTATTTATCTCTATTTTTATTTCACTGAATGACCTTTTTATCTTACTCATTCTTTTCTTTATTATTATTATTTTTTTCTTCTTCTTCTTCTTCACTCCTCCACTGAGTTTTCTGGAGCTGCAATATATTCTGGAGAAGACAAATCTATTGTAATGTAGATTTGCCTTATTTGCTGAGACACAAAATAAAAAGGGGAGGGGGGTATTGGGGGGGGATGGAGGAAGGGGAAAAAAAAAGAGAAGGAACTTCTCAATGATTCCTGTGAGGTTTTAATCTTTGTCACAAAGAAAGGAATATTGAATAGATGAAGAAGGCATCCAAAGTTTTGTGACAATGTATATCAATTTATGGCTTCTTTTTTCTCTCCCCCCCCCTCCCCCCCCAAGTGAAGGATGCTTTCTGGTTTGGTACATTTTGCACAAGAAATCTGTAATTTATTTATTTTTTTGTTTTATTCTTATTATTATTACTATTTTTTTTTTCTCTCTGGGATGAAAATGCCATTAAGTAAATTAAAAAATAGGAAAGAAATCTCATTAGAAGGCAACATTTGTTGAGGGAGGAATGTAATAAACAATAATGAATGACAATCGTTATTACTCTTGACACTGATGAGCTCCTGAGCAAATTTGTTTATTAATTAAAACCGTACTTTTTTGCACACAACCCATTGAACTGCAAAGATGCTCATATATCAAACTTCATCTCAGATGGAGATAATGCACGATGGTAAAGCTGATTTTCCATGATGAATCTCAGAGCATATAAATTGGCTAATATCTGAAAACATTTACAGATACTAGAGGAATTGACTACTTGTAGGACATGATGAATGGGCCTTTCAAACACCAGGAGACAGCTCTGCAAATCTCCCTGGCTGCTAAAGCCCTCATTTGATTTTCCAATTTACTCCTCTTAAATTTATCTTCCCACTAAAAATAAAAAGTGCTGATATTTTTCCCTAGTGCCATTCTAAAGAAGATGACTCCAAAGGGTTACTGTGGCAGAACTAATCTGCTTACACCTGCTCTTCCTCACCTGACAGAGCCTGGGCCTTCTAATGCTTTCTAGTCTGATCATTAAACTGAACCGAATACGCCTTCAGCTCCACGTGAAGGAGAGTAATTAGTATACTTGTCAAGACAGGTACAACGCTGCTTACCCTGCTGCTTTTTTTCCCCCCCCCTCCAGTAGCTAATGAACTGCTCCTATCTCATTATTCAAAAATAAAAAGGCACTTAGTATACTATGAACTGATTTGCCATTCTTTTTCCAAGAAGTAACAAGATTCGGCTCTGATCAACCCTACCATTAAGTGACAAACTGATGAATGTTGTATAGATTGGGTAAAAGTAAGACCACTTGGCTGTTTAAGAGGTAAGAGAGAAAAGAATAGATAATGTTCTCCAGCATTTATTTACATCCTGAAGGCTGCTTTTCATGTCGAATGATTTGGCACTTCACAACATCGGAAACCTAACCAGAGCTGGATGATGTAAGGATAGGACTGGGGGGAACGGTAAAAAACTAGAAATGGGTAGATTCAGATTGGTTGTTAGGAAGAAGTTCTTCCCCAGGAGAGTGGTGAGAGACTGGCACAGGTTGCCCAGGGAGGTGGTGGAAGCCTCACCCTGGAGGTTTTGAAGGCCAGGCTGGATGTGGCTTTGGGCAACTTGATCTAGTGTGAGGGGTCCCTGCTCATGGCAGGGGGGTTGGAACTAGATGATCCTTGAGGTCCCTTCCAACCCTTTCAATTCCATGATTCTATGTGATCTTCTCAGTCACCATGCCAGCTCTGGTGCTAGTGCATGGTATATTAAAATACTTTTACTCTGTCCCTGCATAAGGCTACAAAGCAAAACTCAGAGGCAAAATCCTTATCGCTGCACCTAAGGATGAGATAGCGTTCAGTCAAAATACAGGGATGTTGGAAGCGCTAAAAAAATTACCTCAGAGCGTCTTGAAACACTGCAAACTGAAGTGGTAGGGAAGGAATGACAATTAATTTTGATGTACTGACAGCAATTTGATAGTTTAAAATATCAGGGACAAATAAGATGGATGTTTAATGAGTGTCAATTTCACAATCGACTTTCTGGTTCTTTATTTTTCCATCTGTACAAAGTGGAACTTGAGGCCCCTTCCAACCCAACAATTCTATGAAACTGATTCTGCTTTTCTTGCTGGTGGTGATTTAAGTTTGCCCAATTAAGTGCATTCTGATTTACAGAAAATAAAACTTCTTTTGGGAAAGCCTGATAAAGTTAGAAGCATGTCTCAGAGTGTTTAATAAGTTTGTTGGGTAAGGTATAAAGGGAAAATGGATTAAGTGGAATGAAATCAATGTTGTCCATAGACAGAAACACCTACAGTATTCCTATCTTTCATAAAACTTCTTGAGTCTTTTAAATTGAGTATATATATATATATATATGAGAGAAAAAACTTTTATCTTTTAGATTTTATCATTTGGGTTTCCAATAGCTGCTATTCTGAACATGATTCCTCTTTGTTACACATGAACTGCTATCATTAAATGATAAAGAGAAAACAGATAGGTAATTTCACACTAAACAGTTTCCTTTTATTGTTCTTAATGAACAAAACTTTCTAAAACCCTTTTTTTTTGACAGGCTGAGGGAGCTGGGGTTGTTCAGCCTGGAGAAGTGAAAGCTCCAAGGAGACCTAATGGCAGCCTGCCAGTACCTGAAGGGGGCTACGAGAACCATAGAATCATAGAATTGTTAGGGTTGAAGTGACCTCAAAGATCATCTACTTTCAACCTCCCTGCCATGGGCAGGGACACCTCACACTACAGCAGGTTGCTCACAGCCACATCCAGCCTGGCCTTAAAAACCTCCAGGGATGAGGCTTCCACCACCTCCCTGGGCAACCTGCTCCAGTGTCTCACCACCCTCATGGGGAAGGCAGAAGGGAGACTATTTGCAAAGGCCTGAAGTGACAGGACAAGGGACAATGGTTTGAAATGAGAGCACAGGAGTCTTAGATTGGATATTAGGAACAAGTTCTGCATCATGAGGATGGGGAAAGAGTAGAACAGGTTGCCCAGGGAGGTAGTTGAGGTCCCATCCCTGGAGATATTGAAAATCAGGCTCAACAAGGCTCTGAGGAACCTGATCTAGTGGAGGCTGTCCCTGCTCACTGCCTGGGCCTTCAACCAGACGACATTTGGAAGTCCCTCCCAACCAAAGCATTCTATGATTCTATGACAAACCATAATTCTATCATCACACTAGAGTTCACAGGATACCTGGTAAGTAACAATAGGCTAAGCAGCACTCACCAGATGATATAGTGGAAAGTTCAGATTGCAGGAGAGCTGCTAGTTAAAAAATTCATAATTTGTCACAGAATCACAGAAGGGGTTGGAAGGGACCTGGAAAGATCACCCAGTCCAACCCCCCCTGCTAGAGCAGGAGCACCTAGGGCAGGCCACAGAGGAACACATCCAGGCAGGTTGTGAATGTCTCCAGTGAAGGAGACTCCACAAGCTCTCTGGGCAGCCTGCTCCAGGGCTCTGGCACCCTCACAGGGAAAAAGTTTTCCCTTCTGTTCACATAGAACCTCCTCTGCTCCAGTCCCTTGTCCTATCATTGGTTAACCCTGAGCAGAGCCTGGCTCCATCCTCCCCACACAGCCCTGTGCATCTTTGTAAACACCAATGAGGTCTCCCCTCAGGCTCCTCTGCTCCAAGCTCCAAGCTCCAGCTCCCTCAGCAGGTCCTTGGCAGGGAGATGTTCCACACCCTTCAGCATCTTTGTGGCTCTGCACTGGACTCTCTCAAGCAGTTCTCTGAGGTCCTTCTTGAAGTGAGGGGCCCAGAGCTGGACACAATATTCCAGATGTGGCCTCAGCAGTGCAGAGTAGAGGCAGAGGAGAACCTCTCTTGACCTACTAATCACTTCCCTTCTAATGCATCCCAGGATACCATCTGCCTTCTTGGCCACAAGGGCACATTGCTAGCTCATGGGTATCCTTCTACCCACCAAGACCCCCAAGTCCCTCTCCTCTGCACTGCTCCCCAACAGGTCAGTCCCCAACCTACACTGGTCCATGGGGTTGTTCTTTTCCAGATGCAAGACTCCACGCTTGCCCTTTATAAAGACAACTCAAACATTCTACCACAGTTTCTAAACCAAAGCATTATTCAAATGTAACAAAATGCAAAGGCAACAGCAATTCTCCTGCATCCACACATCACTCTTGGCATCCATTGCTAAGCATCCTGGACACCACTTTCACTAACTTGGAATGATTTTCTGTTAATAGGAAAATAAAAAGCTTCTCTAGGCAGTAATTTACTATTCCTTTTCTGCTGCCCACCTACTCTGAGAAGTTCCACACCAATAAATAGTACAGAAAGCTTGCAAAGGGGTAAATACTGGTGCCAATGACATGCTTAGGTAAGTTAGCAGTGATTAGGGAATTATACAATACAATCTATATCCAGTACATTATGTTTTTTAATGATCACTAACAAGCACTTAAGTGACTGTGATACACTAAGGAACCACCAACACCACTACACAAAGGGAAGTTGAATATCATTAATCCCTTGCAAATTTTGGACATGCCATAAGAAGGAAAATTAGAGAAAAGGTGGGGGGGAAGACTGCTGGTAAAAGATCTTTGTTAAAGTTCATTAGTAGCAGCTAAGGAAATAAAGGCAAATCCCAAAGCCTGGTCAAGGAGAACAAGCAGAAATTCTTGTCCATTTCCTCACAGCAAAGTTAACAGCAGCAGAACTTAGGCTGGCACATAATACATCACGTTGTTTAAAATGGTTTGTAAGGCCTAACAAAAGGGATGAGGTTATAGAGGATTCACATCTCTCAAACTCAGGTTATGATCCTGCAGTGAATGTCTGTAGCTCCACAGAACTGCAAGTTTCAAGTCGAGCACATGATGGCCTTGCTGATGATTTTTTTCAGGGCTGGGCTTCTCATTTAGTTTGCTAAAAGAAAGGCAAAGAAATGCCAGAGCCTATGATTACAGGTAAACAAGTAAGTCTTCATCAGCAGCCTGAGCAAAAGAGTTTTCCAAGTGAAAGGTGTGCCTCTTTATTATCTCTGCTGAATTGCTTTACCCATCTGAAAAGAAACACTAAATTAACTGCAAATCAAGCAATTCTTGATACACAGAATGGCTTAGGTTAGAAGTGACCTCAGAGCTCATCTACGATAACCTCCCTCATCCAGCCTGGCCTTGAACACTGCCCATCCATAACCTCCCTGGGCAGCTTGTTCCAGAGTCTTAGCACCCTCATATGAAGAACTTCTTCCTCAGATCCAGTCTAAACCTCCTCTCCCTCAGCTTCAAACCATTTCTTCTTATCCTATCGCTAGACACCCTTGTGAAAACGCCCTCTCAGCTTTTGTGTAGGATCCCAGAAGGCAAGGAAAGAGTTCTCTAATGTGGGAGCAGCTAGGGAAAGCACATCTGTAATGATAGGACAAGGGGCAATGCTTTGAAATGAGAGGAGATTTAGATTAGATATTAGGAACAGGTTCTTGACTAGGGGGCTGATGGAACACTGGAAGAGGTTGCCCTGGGTGGTAGTTGAGGCCACATCCCTGGACCTATTCAAGATCAGGCTGGACAAGGCTCTGAGCACCCTGATCTAGTGGAGGATGTCCCTGCTGACTGCAGCAGGGTTGGATTAGATGACCTCTGGACATCCCTTCCAACCCAAACCATTCTGTGATCTTTATTCTGATCCACACAGGAAGACTGCAGCAGAAGAGAGGCATTTTAGCCAAGCAGTGTAGGGTTGCACTCATCTACTCCAACAGCACTCAAGTTTTAAGAGTGAAATGTCAATGTACCGAGGAGTGAAGAAAGGAAGACATGGAGATTCTTCTAAATAGCCTATTTGAGGCTGTGAAGTGAACACAAGGCCTCCACTCCCATCTGCTTCCCATGACAGGCACAATTCTTTCCCTTTGTCCTCTAACCAATACAGAACATTTATATAAGTACACTAAACTGAAAAAAAACCAAAAGGCAAAATCCACTAAACCAAACACCTCACTGCATGTGCTTCTCCGTCCTGGGAGGAAAGTTGAGTCACCAACCCTGCTTGTGGCCAAAAAGGCAAATGGCATCCTGGCCTGCATTAGGAACAGTGTGGCCAGCAGGAGCAGGGAAGTCATTCTGCCCCTGTACACTGCACTGGTTAGGCCACACCTGTGTCCTGTGTCCAGTTCTGGGCTCCTCAGTTTAAGAAAGATGTTGAGATGCTGGAAGGTGTCCAGAGAAGGGCAACAAAGCTGGGGAGGGGTCTGGAGCACAGCCCTGTGAGGAGAGGCTGAGGGAGCTGGGGTTGCTTAGCCTGGAGAAGAGGAGGCTCAGGGGAGACCTTCTTGCTGTCTACAACTACCTGAAGGGAGGTTGTGGCCAGGTGGGGGTTGTCTCTTCTCCCAGGCAACCTGTGACAGAACAAGAGGACACAGTCTCAAGCTGCACCAGGGGAAGTTTAGGCTGGGTGTCAAGAAGAAATTCTTCCCAGCAAGAGAGATTGGCCATTGGAATGTGCTGCCCAGAGAGGTGGTGGAGTCACCATGTCTGGAGGTGTTTAAGAAGAGACTGGATGAGGCACTTGGTGCCATGGTTTAGTTGATTGGATGGTGTTGGGTGATAGGTTGGACTGGATGATCTCAAAGGTCTTTTCCAACCTGGTCTGGTCTATCCTATCCTATCCTATCCTATCCTATCCTATCCTATCCTATCCTATCCTATCCTATCCTATCCTATCCTATCCTATTCTATATTTTGTTTCATTCTATTCTATTCTATTCTATTCTATTCTATTCTATTCTATTCTATTCTATTCTATTCTATTCTATTCTATTCCATTCCATTCCATTCCATTCCATTCCATTCCATTCCATTTCTACTCTATTCTACTCTATTCTATTCTATTCTATTCTATTCTATTCTATTCTATTCTATTCTATTCTATTCTATTCCATTCCACTCCACTCTATTCCATTCTATTCTATTCTATTCTATTCTATTCTATTCTATTCTATTCTATTCTATTCTATTCTATTCTATTCTATTCTATTCTATTCCAAAGGGGGTTTGGATGTGATGTTTGGGGATATGGTTCAGCAGTGAACTTTGTCAGTGGTTGGACTTGATGATCCTGAGGGTCTTTTCCAACCTGAATATTTCTGTGATTCTGTAAATTGCAGGGGAAGAAAGGACTAGATTCCCCCCCCATTTCTGTTTTAGCCACTCCAAACAGGGTTGTTGAGTCACAAATAATTTGCTGGCCCAAGCATCGCTGCCAATTTCAAGTACGTGAACAATAGATCAAAGCAAACTAACAATTCCTTTGAAAGAGTAAGCAATCAGTGAAATACCATGCACATCATCCTGAGTGGAAATACATTCCTTATTTCACTGGGGAAAACTCCTGGGAATAGTTTTAATTTTTAATTAAGAAGAAGTACTATAACCCATTTATTAAATATGTTTTGAATGGCTCCATTGTGAATTAAGGTCAAAACACAATCTCCAAGTTCTGAAGCTATGACGTAAGATTAGCTTTATTGATCTCCTCTCTTGACTTGTAGGAGCACCCAATCATTATTTTGACAGCTTTATCATACAATAATAGACTTCCTTTTTAGATAATTGCAGTTGCAATGTTCAATTTCAGTCTTCTGTGGGGTTTTCCTTTGGATAACCACATGGAGATCACGTTTCTTCCTTCAGTCACACCTATGCAAGAAGCTTTGGTTCACAGCACCAATTATTTTCACACTATAATTTTAAGCCTTACCAAAATAATCTTAGAATGGCCTAGGTTGGAAGGGACCTCAGAGATCATCTACTCCAACCTCCCCACCGTGGGCAGGGACACCTCTCAGCTAGACTCAGTTGCTCAAGGCCTCATCCAACCTGGACTTGAAAACCCCCAGAGAAGAGGTAGCCACAGCCTCCCTGGGCAACCTATTCCAGAGTCTTATGACCCTAATCCTGAAGAACTTTTTCCCCAGATCCAGTCCAAACCTACTCTCCCTCAGCTTCAAACCATTCTCTCTTGTCCTATTGGTTTAGTAATGATGAGGTTTTGGGTGACAGGTTGGACTTGATGATCTTTGAGGTCTCTTCCAACCTTGGTCATTCTGTGATCTTTGAGGCCTTTTCCAACCTTATTGATTCTATGATTCTATCACTACTTGGTTTAGTTGATTAGATGGTGTTGGGTGATAGGTTGGACTCGATGATCTCAAAGGTCTTTTGCAATCTGGTTAATTCTATCCTAATTCTAATTCTATTCTAAAAGCTGGAAGCTTCCATCAACTTGGTGCTGATGGCACAGCAACCATGAAGCAATGCAGCAGAATAGGGTTGAGATGTCTTCTCTTCTGCTCCTGACTGAGGGTCCCACATACAATTTTTTTCATGGTCTGGCCTACCTAATGTTTAACTATCCATTTAAAAATCAGAAGCAATCTTGGCTGGAAGCATTGTACTTTGTTCTGGGCCCTTCTGTTCAAGAAAGACAGTGAGTTATTCAAAAGAGTCCAGTGCAGAGCCATGAGGATGTTTGAGGGAGTGGAACACCTTCTGTACAAGGAGAGACTGAAGGAGCTGAGAGCTCTTTAGCTTGGAGAGGAGGAGACTGAGAGGCGACCTCACCAATGTTTATAAAGATGTAAAGGGTGAGACCTGAGAGGCTGGAGCCAGGCTCTCCTCAGTGGTGCCCAATGACAGGACAAGGAGCAATAGGTGGAAGTTGAGGCATAGGAGGTTTCATGTAAATATGAGGAGAACTTTTTTCCCTGTGAGGGTGACAGAGCCCTGGAACAGGCTGCCCAGGGGGTGTGTGGAGTCTCCCTCTGTGGAGGTAGTCAAAACTCACCTGGATGCATTCCTCTGTGATCTGGTGTAGGTGATCCTGCTCTGGCGGAGGGGTTTGGACTGGATGAGCTTTGAAGGACCCTTCCAGCCCCTGAAATTCTGTGATTCTGTGATTGTTATACTTTGTCTAGCAACAGGACCTCAAGGATCATCCCGTTCCAACCCCCCTGTCACAGGCATAGATACCTCACACTAGATCAGGCTGCTCGGAGGCACATCCAGCCTGGCCTTCAAAACCTCCAGGGTTGAAGCTTCCACCACCTCTCTGGGCAACGTGTTCCAGTGTCTCACCACCCTCATGGGGGAAAACTTCTTTCTAACATCCAATCTGAATCTACCCATTTCTAGTTTTGCTCCATTTCCCCTAGTCAGTACCTGACATCCTAAGAAGTCTCTCACCAGCATGTTCTTAGCATCTACTTTGGACATAGGCTTTCCCTGGGATATTCTAGACAGAGAAAGTGAAACACTCCAAAGAAAAGTAACTTCTAGGATTTGAAAGCAAAGAGCTTTTCTCAGCAGTACTGCCTCAAGAAAAATTCTCTCCAGTGTCGATTCATCAGTGCACTGCAGAGGCTGCATCCATCAGACATCTCCACAGAAATGGGAAGACTGAGCCTTGCTCAGTGTTACAGAAAAGCTACTGAATTTGCTCTGAAAAAGTGGAAAACAGACTTACAGAGGTTAAAAAGAAAAATTGCCCTTCATTTTGTGTTCATCCATTTCCCCCCTTCTGGCTTAAAGAGGAAGCAGGCAATGGGTAGATGTGGATTCAGAAATGTCTAGCTCTCATAAATCCTCGCCTGTCAGGCACAAGATTGAACCCTTGTCTTTGCTTTGACACAGGCTCTCTGTAGGACTGTGGCCAAGTTAATTAACCTGTTCATGGTCCAACTGTTTCATTTGTAAACTAGGAGCAGCATTTGAAGCACAGCCCAAGCATGGCTAGTGGATGAGCTAGCATTTCAAGATCATCAAGAAGGTGGTGTGCAGGGGTTAGAAACCTGGTCACGTTAGCAGCATTTGGCTCTGTTGTGCATCCTGTCCAGAAGAACTGGAAATAAACACAAGTATTTTCCCCACATATCAAAAGAAAAGGAAGACCAAAGGTGCTGGCTTCACTATGGCTTCACTATGCCAGTATATAATAAATCTTGTTGTGGGAAAACTCTTCTCATTGTTTGCATTGTGGCCTCAGGCTCCTGCTTCTGGAGCTCTGTGCTTTTCTCATCCAAGAGTTAACAGGATGAAAATAAGCTGCTCACATGTGTTTAACACTGGGACTCCAGAAACACATCCCAGCCCTATGAGGAGAGGCTGAGGGAGCTGGGGTTGTCTAACCTGGAGAAGAGGAGGCTCAGGGGAGACCTTCTTGCTCTCTACAACTGCCTGAAAGGAGGTTGTAGCGAGGTGGGGGTTGGTCTCTTCTCCCAGGCAACCACCAACAGAACAAGAGGACACAGTCTCAAATTGCACCAGGGGAAGTTTAGGCTGGATGTGAGGAGAAAGTTCTTCCCAGAAAGAGTAATTTGCCATTGGGATGTGCTGCCCAGGGAGGTGGTGGAGTCACCATCCCTGGAGGTGTTCAAAAAAGGATTGGATGTGGCACTTGGAGCCATGGTTTAATTGTACTTAACTACATAGCTTCAGGCTATCAGTCTGAAACCAAATCCTTATTTGTAAGGATTCTGAATTAGTGCACTCTCGTAATTAGTCAGTGATCACAGAATTAACCAGGTTGGAAAAGACCTCAGAAATCATCCAGTCCAACCTATCACTCAACACCATCTAATCACCTAAACCATGGCACCAATTACCTCATCCAGGCTCTATTTAAATACTTCCAGTGATGGCGATTCCACCACCTCCCTGGGCAGCACATTCCAATGGCCAATCTCTCTTGCTGGGAAGAATTTCTTCCTAAATCCAGCCTAAACCTCCCCTGGCACAGCTTGAGACTGTGTCCTCTTGTTCTGTTGGTAGTTGCCTGGGAGAAGAGACCAACCCCCACCTGGCTACAACCTCCTTTCAGGTAGTTGTAGACAGCAACAAGGTCTCCCCTTACCCTCCTCTTCTGCAGGCTAAGCAACCCCAGCTCCCTCAGCCTCTCCTCACAGGGCTGTGCTCCAGATCCCTCCCCAGCTTTGTTGCCCTTCTCTGGATACATTCAAGCAATAATAACTTCTGAAAGATGACATGTATTCCTACAGTGGACCTGCCAGTTAGCAAACAGTTTGTAGTGTGAAACAGCACTTACTCAAATCACAGAATGACAGAACATTAGGGGTTGGAAGTGACCTCAAAAGATCATCTAGTCCAATCCCACTGCCAGAGCAGCTCATACATAATCACCCAGATGGGTTTAGAATGTCTCCAGAGAAGGAGACTCCACAAGCTCTCTGGGCAGCCTGCTCCAGTGTTTTGTCATCTTCACAGTGAAAAAGCTTTTCCTTACATTCACGTGGAAACTCCTCTGCTCCAGCCTCCACCCACTGCCCCTTGTCCTGTCCTTGGGCACCTCTGAGAAGAGCCTGATATGTATTGTAATTCCTGGAGATTTAAGTGATTGAGATTCTTGTGTAAGAGCTTCTTCAGAGGTGAAAAGAATGTTTAAAAGCTTAAGTGTGTGGTGTTTTGTAGCAGAGGAGCTACAGCTTTGAAATGAGTTTGAGGTATGTTAGGGATTGCTGACATACAAGAAACTGAGGTTGAGGTAGTGCTCTGAGCTCCTCAGTAAAGAGCATCGAAACTGCCTCTCATTGCAGTTTTAGTACTGCTTTTTCAGTCCTGTTCTTTGAAAAGCTTTCACCAAAAGCTGAGTGTAGGAAGCTTGATGATACTCTGAGAGAAAATAGAGGAAGGTGGGAGGATATTCTGACTTTCTATACATGTTACTACCACGTTAATACTCAATAGCAGGTAGTCATACAGAGAAGACTGAGATAGTATTTTGCATCAGCTAATTGTAAATAAAAAGAGAGCAGAAAAGGCAAGACACATAAAAAGTGCAGGTGTTTGCACTTCTTCCTCGTGATGAAGTCGTAATCATGAATCCCTGCTCCTGTATAACATCTTTACTGCTTATCTGGAAAATGTAAAACAGTGCACTTCCCTCAGGTTTGCACAGGACAGCAAACTGGGAGGCAGGGCTGCCCAACTACCTAAAAGGAAGTTGTAGTCAGGAGGGGATCTCATCAAGATCTATCAACAGTCATGTGAGGAAAGGCTGAGGGAGCTGGGGGTGTTCAGCCTGGAGAAGAGGAGACTTAGAGGGGACCTTATCACTCTCTACAACTATCTAAAAAGAAGTTGTAGTCAGGTGGGGGTCAGGCTCTCCTCCCAGACATGGCATGAAGCTGTGCCATGCACTTCCTCATGGAAAGGCTGATTAGGCATGGGGATGGACTGCCCAGGGAGGTGGTGGAGTTGGATGTGGCACTTGATGGCAGGGTTTAGCTGATGTGGTGGTGTTAGGTTTTAGGCTGGACTTGATGATCTCAGAGGTGTTTTCCAGCCTCAATAATTCTGTGATTCTGTGATGCAGAGGGGCCTAGATGAGCCAGTAGGAATGTCATGACAATAAGGGCAAATGCAGAGTCCTTTACCTGGCAACAGTGCAGGCTGGAACGGACTGGCTGGGGAGCAGCTCGGCAGGAAAGGACCTGGGAGTCCTGGTGGGGCAGCAAGCTGAACATGACCCAGCACTGCAGAGCAGCAGAAAAGGCAGACCTGCAAATAACCTTACAGATCAGCAGAGCCAGCAGCCTGGGGGAAGTGATTATCCCCTTAGCAGTTAGTTGTGACACAGAATCATAGAATTGTTAGGGTAGGAAGGATCATCCAGTTCCAACCTAGAATACTGTTTTGCAACCTGGAATTCAATGTCTTAAAAAGATTCCAAGGCTCTAAGCACAGAATTTATCTATTTTAATGACAACATAAATTTTAGTTTCTCTTTAAGATACAGAGCTAGCTGCAATACATGATGTTATGTTTATAGCATTTCATTATGCTTGTTTAAGACATCCTCTCCCCTTGGCCCCACAGTTTTGCTTGGAGTTAATCTTCCATACATTTACAGAATAATCTGAGAGATTTAATAAGGTAATAGGCAGAAGAATTATTGCAGTGCTTGGCTGAATAACAGATTTTTAACTTGGTTAAGTCAAAGGCTACACAGAGAGAGCACATTCTTCACGTTGTTCAGCATCCCAAAACAACAAGGCTCCCCTGCTCAAACTCAAATAGTGAAAACAAAAAAAAGGGAAACAAAATAATTTGCTCACATCCAGAACCTGCATTTGGCCATTGGAATGTGCTGCCCAGGGAGGTGGTGGATACCCCATCACTGGATGTGTTTAAAACCAGACTGCATGAGGCACTTAGTGACATGGTTTAGTTGATTAGATGGTGTTGGGTGATAGGTTGGACAATGATCTTGAAGGTCTTTTCCAACCTGGTTCATTCTGTATTCTGCATACTTTTCTTTGGCAACATGCAGAATGGTGATTACTACAGCAAAAGTATCTCTGGTGTACTTTAAAAACCAGCAAGTGGCAGACAGGTCAATTCTAAGCACTATGACTTCACAGAATCATAGAATGGTAACCTCCACTAGATCAGGTTGCTCAGAGCCTTGTCAAGCCTGACCTTGAAGGCCTGCAGGGATGGGGACTCAACTACCTCCCTGGGCAACCTGTCCCAATGTTCCACTACCCTTACAGTGAAGAACTTGTTCCTAACATCCAATCTAAATCTTCTCTTCTCTCATTTCAAACCATTGCCTCTTGTCCTATCACTGCAGGCCCTTGCAAACAGTCTTTGTCCATCCTTCTTGTAGCCCCCTTCAGGTACTGGCAGGCTGCTACTAGGTCTCCCTGCAGCCTTCTCTTCTCCTTGCTGAACAGCCCCAGCTCCCTTGGCCTGTCCTCATAGCAGAGGTGGTCCAACCTCCTGACATTTTCATGGCCCTCCTCTGGATGTGCTCCAGCAGGTCCATGTCCTTCCTGTGTTGAGTGCTCCAGAGCTGGATGCAACACTCCAGGTGAGGTCCCACTGGAGGAGAGCAAAGTGACAGAATCAACTATCTTGATCATGCAAGAAACATGTAGAGAACTCAACAGTATTACTGTCTGCAACTGCATTATACTGCATAAAGGAGGAATTCACTGCGGTACCACAGGAACCTCAATCCTAAGACCAAAACAACTCAGTAAAAGACAGAAAGCAAAACCAATGAAAAGGCTATCAAATGAAGAAGGCTGTTTCCTAGAATGGAAAAATGCTAGGTCACAGAGTGCAGAAGTTCCCAGTAAAACTACTTGGGCAGAGTTTAAGTTCACATTCCATACTTACTGTAAAAGGAGTACTTAGTCTGTGCTTATTTTAAAAGGAGTATTACTTATTACACTGTTAGGTACTCTAACATCTAGATTGCCAAGCTCCTTTCCTAGGACTAGAATCATAGAATCATAGAATTGTTAGGGTTGGAAGGGACCTCAAGGATCAGCCAGTTCCAACCCCCCTGCCATGGGCAGGGACATCTCACACTACAGCAGGTTGACCAGAGTCACATCCAGCCTGGCCTTCAGAACCTCCAGGGATGAGGCTTCCACCACCTCCCTGGGCAACCTGTTCCAGTGTCTCACCACCCTCATGGTGAAAAAATTCTTCCTAACATCCAATCTACCCATTTCTAGTTCTTTTCCATTCTCCCCCAGTCCTATCACTATCTGACACCCTAAAAAGTCCCTCCCCAGCTTTCTTGTAGGCCCCCTTCACACACTGGAAGGCCAGAAGTATTTCTGCTCCATATGTCTCAGTCCACAGATTTACTTTTGTAGTTTCTGATTCTTCAGAAACTAAAACCCAAAAAAACCTCCTTCCCAAAAACTTGGGCTTATGAAGATGCAGACACTATCAACAACTTCCACCTGCTACAGCGCGCTGTGCTCAACAAAAGCACAGAAGAGAAGGTTCTGAAGGGAGCCTTCCCGTGTCTTAAGGGAGCCTACAAGAAGGCTGGGGATGGGACTTCTGAGGGTGTCAGGGAGTGATAGGACTGAGGGGAATGGAACAAAACTGGAAATGGGGAGATTTAGATTGGATGTTAGGAAGAAGTTCTTCCCCAGGGGGGTGGTGAGAGACTGGCACAGGTTGCCCAGGGAGGTGGTGGGAGCCTCATCCCTGGAGGTTTTTAAGGCCTGGCTGGATGTGGCTGTGAGCAACCTGCTGTAGTGTGAGGTGTCCTTGCTCATGGCAGGGGCATTGGAACTGGCTGATCCTTGAGGTCCCTTCCAACCCTGACAATTCTATGATTCCACAATATCCTTACTTACA